>JAOSBL010000212.1:10093334-10107068 GCA_027568915.1 Erythroxylum roraimae
AAAAAGATTACTTGTCTGTTTATCCAAGCGAGTCTCAAAAGGCTTGGATTTCTTTCTCGTACGATCTGCTAATCTCCTGAAATGATAATAGTGAGAAGTGAGTCTACAACACGACTCAGTGAGATATAAACATGCTACCATGCTTGTGAGGCTAGGAAACACAAGGCTAGCTTCACAAGAATTGTCTGTGGCATTCTAAACAACAATACATGGTATCAATAAATAAACAGGTAGCAATTTCAAATGCGACAATCACATGAGTATCAATAATAAATCTCAATATGAATTGTTATATTATAAAATAAATCTGGTTTCTGAATTTTTTTTTCTGAGTTCTGGGTTCTTTTCTGAGTTTTGGGTTCTTTCTGAATTCTGGGTTCTTTCTTTGATAGATTTCCACTGGATTTCTAATTCTAAGCTTTCTCATTTCTGAGTTCTGATTTTCTGAATTTCTTAGGAAGAGGCAGAGGCATGCTAATACGGCGTATCTCCCCTTTTCTGATTCTAGACAAGGTTGGCCTAATCCTGACCCTGGAGGCCTGCCTTCTCCAGGTAGGACCAGGATCTGACCCATCACCGGCGGGTTAGGTTACCTACGTGCACATAGTCTGATAATATACCCTATCAACTGGGTATCCTATGAACTCATCAATCATGGCTCATTAGAAAAACATGATTCATCAAAGAATTGCAATCAATAGGTTTAACACAACAAGGGAACCAAAAGATGTAAAGAATCTGAAAATCATCTGGCCAATCTGGCATACAACATGCTAGACTCAATCACATAGAGTCATATATCAAATAATTCATACAGATTCGACGATAATTCACAAAGCCGCAAGATAAAAAGGATTACTACACAAGTATAGTAGCATGATTATACTCACCTCGACTATCTCAGGGGTTCTGATCTTTTTTCTAATCTTCTTAAACTTGTGAGGTACTAGGTACGACTTCTAGTTTTATTCCTCGTCTGCTTTCACAAGTTATTGGGTAGCATGTATAAAATTTACATATATCCACATTAGTCATTCTTACATAAATCTCATTTCTTAACACACATCATCTTCTATAATGGTCAAATTGGTTTCAAGCCAGATTTTCCCTTGAAATTAGGAGTCTTGGACTTCATTATATCCAAATTTAGCTCATAATTCCGAATACTTGATTCTTTATGTCTTGATTAGCTTAATCTTACTTGAACCTATTCAGTTTCACTAATTCATCTGTCTCATTCGTAGAGGCATAACTTTTTCTACATAGGTTCAGTGTTTCTCAAAATTTTCTTACATCTATTTAACACATAAATTCACATTTTTCCTTTTATGACCATTTTCTAATTCGGTCATTAAGGCTTTCAAATATCCCATTTATAGTCACCCTTAATATTCTATCACGAGTTGGCCCTTCCTGACTAAAATCATTGTAACTTATTCTTTTATTATCCAATTGAGGTGATTCAAATTTCCATTTCAATAGACTCATATGGCTATCACATATCCAAAGACAGAATAAAAATTGATGTAATTTGGATTTATTATGATTTTTCTAAAGCTGTCCTGTTTCTGTTCTCTTTTGTGTCACTAAGGTCAATAACACCCTTCACTTATTTAGCCATATCTCACAGAATACTCATCCAATTAACTTTCCCTTTGTATAGAAATTAGATAACACAGTTTCGAGCATTTCGTAAGAAGAACTCATCATCCAATTATGACTTTAAGGTCCTCAAACAATTCACGTTCATTTTGTGTTTTAATCCTATTGGTATTCTGAACCAGTTTCAATTCGGGACTTATATCTCACTATTTTGGCTCACCCTAAATTTGTAAAAAATTCGGAGATACAGTAGACACCCATATCTACAACTTTCAAGTTTTGAGTTTCTCAAAATTCATACGTTAAATAGCTCAAAATAAAAGTATAAGAAGGACCTATGAATCTACCTCCCTTGGCAGCTTTGAGCTCCAAAACCCAAGGTTTTGGTTTAGGCCCAAATCACCATAAAAAATGAAAATTTCCTCATGTTAAGTAGTCATTTTACATCAAAGAATAAGAATCCATCATCAAAAGCATCAAACCCATAAATTTCATCAAGTGGGTTTCATATCTATGGCAAAAGAAAGTGAGAAACTAAATTCCAATCGATAAAATCAAGTGTCGAGATCGAGACTTACCATTTTGTATCGACTGATCGGCTTGATTCTCCTTCACATTCTTGTTACAAAGCTTGAAAATTTGGAGAAACAAGCTTCCATGGTGACTTCGTAAGTGAGGGAGGAGGAAGACAAGCTTTTTTGTCTTATTTGCACTTATAAGCCACTCATTTTCATTATTTACAAGAATGCCACTCTTTTCGTTATTTACAAAAATGTCCCTCTTGTACTGGTTCTTTAAAATCAGCTCGCACAATTTCCTGTGACGACCGAAAAAGTGTCAAACATCATTAATTTGATGTCACCAAAAATTATGATTCGCTGTCCTGATTTTAATGACAATAGTCTCAAATACCAATTTTTATACCTATTTTTTTCTTAATAAAAAAACAGATAACGGGTGTTACAATCTCCTATATGAAATAGTTTGCACTATGATCTTGGGTTTGAACATGGTTTGTGACATGACTATGTCCCCCATAATGTGAATCTCGTTGTCTTCATTACTTTGAATACACAATCTAAGATACAGACGTGTCTCAGGCTATGGATCTTCTTATTTCTCTTGATCGCAAGATATGGTATAGGATACAAATGTGTTCTATTTCATACAGTAATATGAAAAAACTTTAATTTGTCTCTTACCATTACATTCCTAAACCACCTAAGCCTCTCTTAATTTTTCCTTAATATTAGTTACCTTTAATTTGTCTCTTACCATTACATTCCTAATCTTATCCCTTATAGTAAGGTTACATATCTAACGGAGCATCCTTATCTCTGCCACCAGTAACTTATGACTATGGTCATATTTAATGAGCCAACATTCCACCTCATAGAGCATGGCCGACTTAATCACTACATGATCACATAAAACTCCTAATGCAATTTTCCATTTAAATAACCACGATCTAAATGGTGAATAATGCCCTTATCAATCTCTCTATTGCTTTGGATAATAGATCTTAGATACTTAAAACATTTTTCTGTGGTATAACTTTTGAACCAATCTTTGTCTCCACATCGGAAGCTACCTTATGGCTCAAAAAGTTACACTCTAAGTACTCAGTCTTAGTACTGCTCAATTTAAATCTCTTTGACTCTAACATATCCAAAGTTTTAGCTTGACATTGATACCCTCTTTTGTCTCATCTACTAAAACAATATCACCAACAAACAACATACATTAAGACATGTTCCCTTGAATATTCTTAGTGGGCACATCCATCATTACTATAAATAAAAAGGAGCCTTAGTGTAGCCCAACATCAATAGAAAATACTCTGTATCTCCTCCTATTATCCTTACCCTAGTCTTTACACCATTATAAATATCCCTAATAATGTGAATATAGATCATAGGGACTCATTTAACTTTTAATCACCTCCACATGATTTCCCTAGGTACCATGTTATAAGTCTTCTCTAATTCAATAGAAACCATATATTTGTTATGATGTCATACCCTGTAATGTTCCATTAATCTTCTAAGGAGATGTAAAGTTTCTGTCGTGGATCTTCATGATACGAAATCAAACTAGTTTTTCGAGATAGGTACATTCTTTCTTGCTCTCTTCTCAATCACCTTCTCCCATAACTTTATGGTGTGGCTAAGTAATTTAATACCTCTATAGTTTTTACAGCTTTGGATGTCTCTTTTATTCTTGTACAAAGGATTTAGCATACTAAGTCTCCGTTCATCCAACCTTTTAATAGATTAAGGATCACATTAAATAACTTGACTAACCAAGTAAGACCATCTTCGCCTAAGCTCTTTCATATCTTTATGGTTATCTCATTAAGGCTCACTGTCCTTCTACTCTTCATCTCCCTTAAAACTCTTTTAATTAGGTCTTTCCCTTTGATCTGCAGATAACAAGTAAAGTTACGATACCTCTCAAACATGCTAAGATCACCTAAAAAGATGTATCCTCTACACCTCCATTAAAAAGGTTATAGAAGTATTTATATCATCTTCTCTTAATGTCATTATTGTAATCCTCAACAATTCTTTCTTCCTTTAGGCTATGTTTGGTTGGGAGTTTATAATGAAATGGAATATAATGTAATATTATTATATCGTTTAAGATGAGGTTTTATAATGGAATGGAATGGAATAAGATGGCAGAGGAGACTTTCATATTACATCTCATTTTCCTAAACAATAAAAATAAAAAAACTTCCAATTTGGGAGGTTTAGGATGGAATGTAAAATGATAAACAACTCTACACTGTATTACATTATAAACCCTTCATCCAAACAACATTTCACTATATCATTATAAACCATTTCATCCCTCCCAAACAATAATTTTTTAATATTACATTCATTTACGTTCCATTCCATTATAAACCATTCCATTCTATTGTATTCCATTTCATTAAAAACTTTATGTCTAACTAAACATAGCCTTAGATACCTGTGCCTGTTAATGTACCTCTTAAAGTCATCATTCTACAATTGTTCCTACTTCCTATAGTGTATATTTCTATAAGTTTGTATGTATGAGAATGGAAGACGGGATTCCAATGCAATCAACTTTAAGCCACGGTATTTTTATATTAATAGAGATAATGAATGCTTGTTATATTAATCTATATTTTTATAATTCCTTTAAAAATTATATAAACCATATATATTCTATTATATTTAATTATTCAAATTATTATTAATAGTAAATTTATAAAAATAATGATTATTTTATAATTTTGAAAATTATCTTAAAAAGATATTAATTAGTATTAGTACTTTACCGTATCATTTTCAAAACTAATATCAAGTCTGTATTCAAACTTTGTTATTAACTGATAAAGTAGCTAAAGCTTCAAAATTTTCTTAAAAGACTACTTCCTGAGAGTGCTGCACAAACCTAGGGCCACCAGAGAGCACCACTACCTGTCTCCCAGAAACCACATGGCCACATCATCATTGACAACTCACTCGTGTTGAAGAAGCGAGCAACGACGTGTCAATAGGTATACGATTGCAGAGTAAGTCGATGCAAAGGGATAATAAAAACATGATGTTAATAGAATAGAAATAGGAAGCGAACCAACCACTCGTGCACATATAGAATAGTACCCAGACGTTCATTAGTACTGTAGTCACCATTTGTTATTTTTTTTATTCTCCGGAGATCTAAGGCCTCCATTTTCTTAAAGCCTTTTGGTGCTCAAGGTTCCTCCAACAGAGGGCAACACAGTCTGGTCACATCTTTCGGGCTGTAATTTTTTAATGCTGAACGTATGGGGAGGATAATGTGGCAGTAGGGAAGGCAGTATTTTGGATGACTATCTTGTTATCTGCATAACAAACACAAAAATGAAAAATAACAAGACAACTCATACTGCTTCATAATTGCAAGGACTTTTAAACAAGCATATTGTTGGAGTTCTGTTGGCCAAAGATGTGACAAGGTAACCGAATCTAGAGGTGAGCTCACACCGGCTTCACATGCTCACCACATTGACCTAAATGGCTACAATCATCTTTCATTTGCATGATTGTATCCTTATAAGTAGAGAGCCATGGAAGTGGTTAGCTCATCTCAATTTCCATACTTCCCCGTGAAAACACATCAACCATGGCTAGCAGGTTCCATCCAAGATCAATTAGCTTGCCTTCAAGATCTCACCCTACCACCCAGAGAATTGAAGAAGAACTGAACAAGCTTAAAACATGGGAGGTCTCATCAAAGTTAACAACCGATTCTATTAGAGTTGGCCTATCAGGAGTAGATCACTTGTATAAATGTGTTGATGATATACTCCACATGGCATCAACACAAGAAGCTGTTTCTCGTCATCAAAATGAAAATTTTCTTGACGGGTTGCTGGATGGTTCTGTTAGCCTCTTAGGTATCTGTGGCCTTACAAGGGACTTCATGTATTAAATTAAGGAACATGTTCAAGCTCTTCAATCAGCAATTCGAAGGAGAAAAACAGATTCAAACCTTGACAATGAAATTAGTAACTACACTTGCTTCAGAAAGAAAATAAAGAAAAACGCGAAAAGGTTCACTGAGGCCTTGAAGCAAATGGAAAATGAAGTTGGACTATCTCCTCTTGTAGAACAAGACCATCATCTTTCTGCTGTGATTCGGGTACTTAGAGAAGTAAACTCAGTTAACAGTTCAATACTCCGATCCCTCCTTTACTTCTTGTCGACCCCAGTGTCAAAGCCAAAGCAAAGCAGGTGGTCACTTGTTTCAAAGCTGATGTACAAGGGAGTAATAGCATGTGAAGGAAAACAAGAAAAGGAGAACGAGTTGGAGAGTGTTGATACTGTTCTTAGTGAAGTGTCCAAATTTGACAAGGCTTCAGCTTCCCAGGAAAAGCTGGAAGCTTTAAAAACCAGCATTGACGACCTTGAGAGTGGCTTGCAAAGTGTCTTCAGGGGCTTGATTAAAACAAGAGCCTGGCTTCTTAACATGGTCTCCCAGTAGACCATTCTCAAGCATTAGTTTGGACTCTTCCTATAGTCTTTATACTGCATCCAAATTTTACAGGTTGCTAAGGACTAAGGAATATATCTTGTAAATGATTATAATCTCCACATAAAGGAAATGTAGCGACGTGCATTTCCTGATGATCCGCAAGTTTATCTAGCTCTGTGTTCTTTACTGCTAATGACTAAACGTAGAATCATTTTGAGCCATAAACTTAAGATAGGACGAAAAAACTGGCAGATTCAAGTTACAAGTTGAACAAAAGTCCACAACAGATTTTATTTTCAACAAAATGAAAATCCACGTTCCGCCTCCTCTTAAATTGATTTGATACTTTGCCCCAACTTCACGTTTAGTCTTTTGTCTGGTGATGATCTGACCATATAGCCATTTATGTATAAGGCTGCTGATGCTTCTCTCGATGATTCTAGGTTTTTGATATTGGACTCTAATACAATTTTCCAGGAAGCTTTTCTTGTTTCAAGCTACATGCAGAAGAAATAAAACAGATTCAAGATTATGGATAAAGAACAGTTTACGACAGAGCGTTGCTTTCCAAACATCGAAGCCACTCAAAGTGAAAGTTCCAAAACTTTGCCGTTGCTGCATAGCTTAGGAATTCTCAAGGTCTAGTGGGAATGTTCCAAGTTTCAGAGCTTTTTTTTCCCTGATCATAAGGTTGTTAGTTTTTAGTCTCTGAACTTATCTTGTTGGAAGATTAAACAGTAAAAGGATACATTAAAGCCGGAAACACAGCACTATTATCGTAACTGCAGTAACTACGCGGGAGAGCAAAGCTTCATGTCTACCGTATCAGATGATTTTCTTTGTAAAACTTTTAAAACCATCGTGGCTAGAAAAGAAGTTCATAATGTGAACAATAGAAAACCAAACTTCAATTTCTGGTGAAGTTAATAACTACTGATTCATGCACTTCGATGTTGTGATATGCTTGAACGTTGATATAGTATAACTCAATTAATTGTAAACTACTTTCAAGAAGGTGTGGGTTTCTATACCATAAAAATTACTCTGCTGCTTAACTCTTGGGAATCGGATTTAATGTTTAATTAGTGAAAGTTTTAAATGAACAATTAAGTTCTTCTAATAACACAGCTCCAGAGCAGGCATCAGTAACACCGTGTGTATAACATAATATTTCCTGGCGTGAGAATCAACATGCGATTCTTCCCCTCTTACAAACAAGGGAACAACATTGCTAGAATTTAATAAAATATGTAGCAGAACTGGACTGTTAATTTACATCTATATGGTGTTGGGAAATAGGGACAGAATTCAATCTCGCCCACAGCACAATAATTACAAAACTTTTTCTTAATCTTGGATTTTTCAAACACCAAGATCTCTTTAATTTTATAAAATAATTAACACGAGTCATAATAAAGCAAAAATTTAATTCGTACCTTATTTTACTTGATCATTTTCCTATCGTATCTCTAGAATTATTTCTAAAATCGATTCATCTCAACCACCGTAGTCGCACAAATGTCTGACCTCTGATGGTATCCACAGAATAGTTTGAGAGAACTCTCTAACTCTTACAGAGAGGGTTAAGCAGAAAGTGCTAGATTCATAGACATTTAAAAAATGTTCCAAACAGATTTCTCATGTCGGGTCTGTTTAGTGAATTTATTCTTTAACAAGCACCCATACATTTGATTAAGTATCTCTATACTTTAGTTTATAAGATTGACTACTTCCTTCATAAGAAAAAATAAAACGTATGCTAGTATTTTTGCATTTTATTAATGACAAATCTTAATAGCACAATGATTAGAAATAATGTATAAATGTAATATGAATCTCATAATTATAATCTGATTATAATTTTATTTGCAATATACAATTATCTCATGAACTTTATCACATACATCGAAACATATACAAGATAAAGAATGTCTTTAAATAATTGTTACTAAACTATAACCAAAACGATTAACTATAGGGCATAAACTAACATTTAGAAGAGGAGGAATCATAAGACTTATTAGATTTTCCTTTTCAATGCAAGAATTTGTTTTTTTGGAGAACATGCAAGAATGGGGTCATGTATATACATCTAATGCACTGGGCACGTAATTTTTTTTTTTGGTAAAAGAACGGGGTTTACACCCAAAAATTATAGAACAGCGACACGGGGTAAAGTAACCCCAACAGCATCAGCAAACAGAAGCGAAGCAAGACCCTCGACAACCTCCTCAAACCAGTGGACTCCGACGGAGAGCCTATGACTATAGGCTGCTAACCAATCCGCACAACAGTTGCCCTCTCGAAACACATGTTGTACACGAACTACCCACTGCCGAGATAACAACTCTTTAATGGCCAACACCAGGGGAGACACCACAGTACGCTGATCACTAGTGATCCCGGCCACGACAATGGCAGAATCAATAGTGAGTTCAACCTGAGAATACCCATGCCACCATGCAATAGTATTAAGCCATGAAAAACTGCCCAGAGCTCCGCCTGCCAGGATGAACAGACACCCAAATTGGCGCCAAATCCAGCTAGCCAACGACCACTAGCATCCTGAATTAAGCCGCCTGCCGTCGCCAAACCAGGAGTCCCCTTCGAGGAACCATCTGTGCTCAAGTTAACCCAACCATCACAAGGTTTCAACCAGCAAATATCGAGAACCCGACGCCGCATGGCCGTCGGTGGGAGAACATCTCGCTGGAGTTGTTGTGCCAACATGGCCTCATGAACAAGAGCATGAATTTCACCGATGGGATGAGGTGTGGGCGATGTAGGGCTGAAACAACGTTCATTACGCCAAGCCCATAATTTCCATAGCACTATGCCAAAAACCAATGGCCAAGGGCGAGTAGTGGAGGACCCGGGAGCCAAAGCTAAATTCTGTAATAACCAGGACTGAAAATCCATGCAATAGAAGTCGTGTCGTTCCCTACCTGACACTAGTTGGTTCCAAATTGTGCGCGCTCGCCAACAGTCCCGAAAGATATGAGAGACAGATTCCTCATGATATGGGCAATCTGGGCAAGCGGGGGAGGCAGTCAAAGAGAGCTGGAACCTCCTGCCGTTAGTCATAAGTCGACCATAGCCACTAACCATAGGTGCGTTTGAACTCGTTTCGGGCCAGACCAAGACCAGATGACTTGCCACAGGGGAGTCTGGTGCGACCACATATGCTGTCTAAGAAGACAGTAAGCGGAGTGGTGAAGTGAATTGGGCACGTAAGTTAAGATAGAATTACTATGTAAAACAATATACGTACGAAGTTCACATTTACGAAGGTCACAGCTTCATCTCCAAGCTGTTTTTCAATTCATTTTTCTGTTGTATATATAATGAGCTAAAGATGATTTCTAAAATCGTACTAGTGCAGATGGAAGCGTTTCAATCAAAATCTACAAAAAGAAGTAAATAGAAACAACTTTTGGAATGAAAGGGACAGAACGGAAATTCTTAAGTTTCCTCTATGCAACTCTTGATCACCGCTTCTAACTTTCTTTTTAAAAATTCCGATTCATAATTTTGCTTTCTACAAATTGTAATATTTTGATTTTCTTTGTGTAAGGTACTCCAGAAAAGGAAGAAATTTCTAAGTAAAAGAAAATTACCTGAATCAAAAAATAATCCATTGTAAAGTTATTAGTATATTACTTCATTATGTGTATTCCGTTTTATAAATCAGATGTGCCTTAATAGATTAAAATTACTAATTCTCCCCCAAAACTAACGGGGAAATAACATTAGATTTTCCGTAATTAATGTTTAGGTATACAAAAAAAAAAGGGCAAGCTTTCTTTATAATTTTTCTCTTTCTATATCAAATTTTTTGAGACTCCCTTCTATTAAATTTCTCCCTAAATTTGAAGATAAATAAGAAATATAGCAATTTTTTCTAATTGAATACTCGCTATGGACTTTTTCTAATTATAAATTACATAGAAGATGTATGTCAAATAAATTGATTTGTTATATTTATATTAATAATATATAATATATTACCAAATTAAGAAAGAATTTTGGTAATTAATGGTATATTTATTATATTTATATGTTAATAATTTAATCTATTAAAAATAAAGCCTCACACTTTTCTAATAATTTGACGCATTCTTAGAAAACTCTTCTATAGTTTAATATTTTCAAACAAATTCCTCATATTTTCTTAAAAGGAAACACATACTTTCTATTATTTTTTAATTTATTTTACGTGGCGTGCTTCAAACCATGTCATGTGCTATTTCCATCATTTTTTTTAGTAAAAAGGTAATAAAGAGTTATATGTGTTTATTTAATAAAATATGATTTTTTTTCATAATATTAAAACAAAGGATTTTCTTTAAATCAAGAAAAACAGAAAGGGTGTCTGTGTATTTTACTTAATTAAGTTGATTGCTTTTTATTAATAATAAATAAAACTATAAATTTCTTATTATTTTATTGATGTTCATATTTATATAGTAAGTATTATAATGATATTTAATATGAAATATTAATTATTTAATAATTAATAATATACTATTTTATCATATTTATTAATAATTAATAATATATTTATTTGTTTTATATGATAATAAACTAAGTTGTTAATTAATTGTTTATGTATTATATGATAACACCAAAAAATAAGATAATTTTCTTCTTCTATTTAGTTTTAGTTCATTTCTTTGTAAATAATTAATAATTAATTTGAGTAATTTTATTATTATTTTATAAGACTAATTAACACTAATGTTAAGTTTAAAAAGTCAATATAACAAGAAAAATTAATTAACCTTAATGTTAAATCAAATAAAGTTGATAATAGGTTCTTTTAAAATTGACTATTTTTATCCAAAAAAGAATATTTCTTTACACAAAAAATAAAATTAGTCAATATTTATTTATTAATAGTAAGCATCTATTAGACATTTTTAATTATCCTATTTGTTATTATTACTATATAATAATTAAAAATTAATATATATTATGTTATTATCACATGAAACTAACTAATATCTTGTTAATCATTAATAAATTATAATAAAATAACAGTTATTAATTATTCAAAATATTGATTACAAATTACAAATTAAATATTATTATATTTAATATAAGCTAATATATGTAAATATGATAAACCAATATATTTTAATTTTTATTTATTGACAATAAAAATATTCAAATCAAATTAATAAATTTTGTAAAATATAAATTATTAATTAAATATAACAAATTATATCTTATTTATTATCATATAATAAATTAAAGTTTAATGAAAAAATTAATGTATTATAGTATAAAATTAATAAGCAAGTTGGTAACAATTATAATGAACGTAAATTTCAAAAAAAACAATTATAATGAATGAATATTTGTTAAGTACAAAGTCGTTCCTAGCATTTTCTAGGCCCTGAGCGAAGTAAGAAAACATAAATCGGCAACATACAAACATGTAAACTTTAAAAACATATTTTTTATTAAAATTTAATATACATGCATAAGTGACTCAATTTATAAGTCCACATACTCAACAAAATATTAAATGATTATAACATCCGCTAATAATATCTTACAAATGATAGAAAAAATAAAATCACTAAAAATAGTAGCAGTAACAACAAAATAGCAATAACAGCAATCGAACAACAATATTAGACTGTAAAATACTAAGAGAATTGTACTAACAAACACACAGATGATCATGATTTATGAAAAAAAAATTTACAAGCATTTCTAGATGCAAAATTATTAATAATATTATCAAGATCAATATTTTCCAACATATCCTTCTTGGTACATAAAATATCTAAATCATTCAACCTTTCTTGTGATATTGATGACCTCAAGTAGGTTTTTAATAATTTTAGCTTTAAAAATCTTCTCTTAGCTGATGCTACAGTCACAAGTATAATGGAAATTACAATTACAATTACAAAAATTAAATTATTTATTATTGTTTAATTATATTTTTTATAAATAATAAGTAATCTAAAAATTAGAAAAGATCAAAAACTCAAAAATTCTAAGTGATAACAAAATTAATGTTTATTAATGTTTATATCACTCAAAACTTAGAAGTCAGAACTGTGAAAATCATTTGTTGCAAAAGTTGAGTTGGTGTATCTTATATTATTATGTTGATGGACATAAAAAAAATTAAAGTATAAGATGCTTCAAATGAATTTATAAGTATAAGAAGCTAACCTTAACTTCAAAAAAGTTAACATTAGTCTTGGAAGCTGAAAAGATTATGTAATAATATGAGAATCATCTTAACCTAAAACTATCTCTTTCCCTCTTTGTAACCATTAATTAGCATTTAACACCCTCTAACAACTAAGGGAATAAACGTGGAAATGCTACTAATTGCTATATTGAGAGTGAAAGTGGGTCCCTAATAGAGTGGGGCCCTGGGCAGGTGCCCTGGCTACCCCTGCTAGAGCTAGCACAGGTTAATTATTAAATAAAATATTACTATATTTTTAATATAAATGATAATATACACATATGATAAATATAAAAAATAAAAAATCAATCAATTAAAACATTTTAGGTTTACAAATAATTAACAAACTCTTGTGATGTTAGAGTAGTGCTCTAAAGGTAATCACCTTTAACACTTTTGTACAAACTTTATTTTGATTAATAAAGCGAAAGGCAATTTTCATTAATTTGATGTTCATTTATTTATGAATTGATGTCTATCTTAAATCGAATTAATGAAGTCCATGATACAAAACATAACATGAAGGAAATCATAATGAGATTCCTATCATGTGTAATTATGTTAGTGTCTAAATTATCCCTAGTCATAAGATTAATGAGACAAGACATTATTAATCCGGATAGAGTAGCACATGTTATACTCCTTGATTTGATCAAGCAGATAATCTCATAAACTATAAGCATGAGATGTTTATAGTTAACATGTGGATACTTACTAAAAGTAGTAAGTACATCAGACGACCCGCTATGAGATTATCATATGGATGATCTATCAAATGTCAGTGATTAATCTCATTATAGCGATGGTGCAAATATCCTTTGACGTAAGGTACTCAAGGATATCTTGGATACTGATTCTGTTCTTTAACACCATTCCTTGTTGCTTAAAGATTAGGTCGCTCATAGGGTAGTAATTGGGTATAGCTA
>JAOSBL010000212.1:10111637-10121806 GCA_027568915.1 Erythroxylum roraimae
TCCTTTGACGTAAGGTACTCAAGGATATCTTGGATACTGATTCTGTTCTTTGACACCATTCCTTGTTGCTTAAAGATTAGGTCGCTCATAGGGTAGTAATTGGGTATAGCTATTGGTATTCGAAGGTAATTGGGTAGCCAATAAAGGATTCATCACTCCTAATAGAAGGAGGTGATACCCACAATCTCTTGTTAGGGTCATTACTCAGGAGTCTCTAGCCAGAACAATTATGTGTCATGAAGAGAGTCTTCAATGACACATAGAGTAATGAGATCCCCAGGATAAGAACTAATATCACTTAGACTAGATCTGACATAGTCAGTGTAGCGGGAGTTAACACATAGCTCATACTCTGAACCAAATGAGGTATAGGATGGTGAAGGGACGAATTGCACGGTAATTGACTATAGAAAGGTTCGTAAGTTAGATAATTAACTACCGAAGAGTTTGAGTATTAATCGACTTACATTCCAGTAAATTGGCATCATAAAACCCTTCATGATTTGCTCGGATTAAGAGTTAATTCAGGTGGGCAAAATTAATAAGAACCTAAGGGTCACACGCATAAAAGATTGGATGAAAAATAAAGTGTGCATGGTTGTCATTTAAGCAAGCCACGATCATGACTGACTTAATGACAGGTGGTACATAAGTGAGTTCTTCCCTTATGTACACATGAATTTTTAGCCATAAAACACACTCAATAGAAAGACTAAGGGTCCAGAAGAGTTCTAGAAGTTGAGAGGAGTGATCTTGAGATTTATTCATGCAATCTTAAGCAATTATTGCATGAGATTAATTGCATGAAACTTGGTCTTGATCTAACTATCACTAGAGCATCTACTTGAACTCATCTTATTTGGTGTTCTAACCACCCTTACATACTGATTTTTCTTCATCTTTAAGTGTTCTCTTGAGGCTAAGGAAGTTGTTTGGTGTTTGCTATAACCCAAATAAAGAGAATATTCAAGAAAGGAGGAGTATTTACAAGGTACATATGTTGTAACTTCATGTTCTTATAATCTGTTTTATACATGCACATGGATTCTGAATTTTCTGGGGATGTCGTGGGGTCAGAATTTTGATTCTGACACTTCCGCTTCCTTGTCATATATGTGATGCATGGACCCATGACTCCCTAACATGTGATGTATCTATACATATAGAAAAATTTAACCACATTTATCTTTCCAAGCTATTTTTTAAGGGAGACAATTAATAAAAGGTAATTAGAAGAATTATCAGTAAGTAACAAAAATTTTCAAAATTTTAAATTTTAAAGAGTTTTGATTAAAAATGGTTGATTATAAAAAAATCTAAAATTTATTAAATTTTGTAATTATAATGCGAATTTCAAAAAATAATAATAAAATAGTTTAATTGTTATACGAGATATGCTCATCTTTTGAGTTATAATAATAATAATTATTATTTAAAAACAACCTTTTTTGGAAAAACTCAAAAGATGAGCATATCTAGTGAAAGCATACATGATAATCTGTTGCTTGGAAAAGGATGAAGAAAAAGTGATTTCAAGTCTTGTAAAATTATGGTGGCGAGAAGCATCAGGGAGAGAGATAGAAAAGAAAATTAAGTATTTTTATAATTTATTTTATTTAAAAATTATAATTTATTAACTAAAAATTAAAGTCTATACAACATTTACTAGATAAAGCTGTTTGGTGATATAGTATCATCGTTATGAGAAGATTCACTACAAGAAAAAAAAAAGGTTTTTGCCACAAAAATTACCGACAAAAAATAAAGCTTTTTTTTTTTTTCAGAAAACAAATTTGACAACGAAAATTACCAACGGAAAGAAACATAGGAGAAGCCATTGTTGGTAAATTTAGCGACGACAGCTTATGTATTCGTCGGTACCATTAGCGAGAGAATTTTGAATTTCCGTCGATAAGTTAAAGAAAATTTACCGAAAGATTTATAGAATTTCGTCACTACTTTGTGGACAGAATCCTACTATTCTATCGGTGAATTTACTGACAGTAAATTGCATATCCGTCGCTAAAGTTACCGATGGATATATATGTTTTCATCACTAAATTTACTAACAAAAGCATTAATCGTTGCTAAATTGTTACCGACGGAGTGATATATTCCGTTGGTAACTTAAGGACAAATTTATTTATTTTGTCGCTAAATAGTGATGGAATGGTATTTTCCGTTAGTAATGTACCGACGTAAGTTTTAGTCCTATCACTAATTAGCGATAGAATATTGTAGTTCCATCAAAAAATTTAACTTTGATAAATTTCTACTTCTTACTTGAGTTTTTTGTTCACAATCTTATGATTTTTCTGTATATTTGATTTCTGTAAATAATATAACATAATATAAAGTAAACATTATCTTGATTGTTAATATAATAAAAAAAATAAAATGTACACAAATAAGTAGTCATTGTAATTAACTGTAGAATTTGTACAAAAACTTAAGTATAACAAAACATCAAATACATCCACTTATACAGGTGGTGAAGACGAATGCTCTGATTGCTGTGATAAGGTATTATCCATCCCCTTCAATTGATCCATCTCATTACAAAGTTATGCTATGTACTCCATCGACTATTGCAACTGAGTTACCAGCCTCTGTACTGTGCTCTCAATTTGGAGAACTTTCTCATTTGATGCGAACCGCCTACATATCCAGCTGCAGTGGATGTGGAGGATTGCGAAGAACATGTGTTTGCAAATGAACTTAAGCTAAAAATCCTTCCATAGTTGTCCCTACCACCCACTACATCAAGATATGCCTGACTTTCGTCAATAATTTTAGAGTTCTGATACTGTTGTTCAATACTTTCTTGTATTTGGTCCTATCATTATAATTGTTTATGTTATTAAGTGATACTTTTTAAGAATTAATATTAAAGTATAGATTTTACATACATGAACTTTTTTGCATCGGGTGTTGATGAAGGTCAAATCATCATGCTTTTTGGTGTGAGTGTGCAAAAAGAATTAGCATGGCATAGGTTTCCTGCCCATAGACTTTTCCTGTATCAGAATAAATTATTATAAGTGAACTATAATTTACAAAAATTTCGGCATAATTTTCTCTATTTTTTTTATATATACCCCATGTTTGAAAAAAAAAAAACTAACAACACAACTATTAATGGCACAAGACATTTGTAACATTATTATTCTCCATATTGCACATATATTTTTATTTTAAATTTCATACATCAAATTACATTGAAATCAAATTTCATACATCAAAGTACAAAGATTAGAATATAAGTGTAAAGTTTTGATACTTACAAGTTGAAGTGCATGCTCCTGGTGAGTCAAAGATTCTCCAGTGTGTACGAGTAGGCTCTCTTTGTCTGGTCCTCCACGTTTGTTAGAAGAATTGTGCTCTAAAATGGATATTGCCTTGAGTGATACCCAATACTGTTGCCAACAACTCCATATTTCCTTAGATATATATAGTGGTCGTACACCATTTTTGTGTATCAAAGCAAGAAACTGTTTATAACGTGTACAAGCTCGCCTCTCCCATACATTATAAATTACATCATCAAAATTTGGATCCCAAAAAAATTCTTTCTAAAAAAAGAAAAACATACAATAAGTACTTATAAACGACCATATTTATCTAATTAATTTATAAAACTAGATAAAATGAAAAATATTAAAGAATATATTTTGTATACCTCAAACTCTTGATAATAAAAATCCTTTGTCGGCTAATAGACATTGTTCCATATATAACCCTCAAAATCTATCTTCTCCTTAACTTAGATGAGATATTTCTTGAGCACATTCTAGACGAAACCATCTTAATATATATGTTATTTTATATCATTTTCAAATTAAAACCTATAGCTTTAGTATAAACCTATGATGTTATCATGTGTTACAAAATTGCAGGGATTTTACTTACAAATTGTTGACAATTGTGATGTATGTTCTTCCATCAACTCCTTTAGCAGGCTAGAGGTCACCTCCTTCATCCGAAATATTTACCCCTGATATCTCTGTCGGTATAGGGGTGGTGGATGGTGTAGGCCTGGTGGATGGTGTAGTAGAGCTGCTGGATGGTATAGCAATAAGTACAAAAGGTGATGCCTCATCGGGATGTGTAGTAGCATCTGCAGAATGTGATGCTTCACATGGGAATGCACTAGCTTCTCCAAATGGTTGTAACCTAAACCTTGGCCGCATCATGTCCTGTTTTCTCTTTGGTGACATATTTTAACCTAAAATTCACATTTTATTGAATTTTCTAGTAATAAAGCAATATAAATTCAATATATAATAATATATTATTGATGCAATAATAGAACAATATGTATTATTGGCCAGATTGATCAAAAGGTTGGCATCCGTCTGTCGATAATCCTAACCTAACATTTTGACTTTTAACTGCAAACCCAAAATGGATGTTATTGAAATGTTTCCATACGAGTGCATCCGATGGATGGATCATTATTCCATCTTCCTATTCATATTCATTAAGTTAGAGGCATATAGTATTTGAACTCTCGGAGTTAGTGGGAAATAATACATATTCTTCCATGGTACTAATTTCTGTTTCATATAATGCTTTCTAGGTTTGAACCTAGATTGATCACAAAATTTGCACTTTTGTAATTCCACATCATCTTCCTAAAACATCATACATCCAAAATTGCAACAATCAAATTTTTCAACTAGAAAACCAAGACCCCTAATAAGTTTCTTCATATTGTAGAAATTATCAACCATTGTATGATCAGGAGGCAATGATTCATTATACCACGCAAGAATTTTATCCAAACTTCGATTAGAAATATGCCCTTCAGACTTTATTTTCAATATTCGAGTAATTAAAGATAATTGAGTCATGGTCTGACAATTTGGCCATAATTCTTGGTCAACTAAGTTTCGCAAGTCAAAAAACTTTTTTGCATGCAGGTTTGGTTCTTCTTCAAGATTTTCTATATTTGCCTAAAAGGTATAACCGGCTGCATCATAAACTATTTGGGTGTAAGGATTTTCAGTTGCACCCAAATTATTTGCTATAAATCTAGTCCCTCCTTCAAACTCATCCACATTTATTGACGAGCTTACTTCATCACCCCTTGAGATGCTAAAAATTAATAGCTCCCCATGTCGTGTCCACTTAAAATAATTTGGAACAAACCCTTTTCTTAACAAATAGAGATTCATCACTAGGAAGAAAACAAATATGTTTGCACTTTTTACATAAACATTTGATCTTTGGACCATCCATATGTGCAGGTTCAGAACATGCATACTGAATAAAAGCTTCAACTCCCCCAACAAACTCAGGATTAATGAAACCATCGGGTGTTAATCGTCTATACATCCAAGATCTATCAACATTACTCATTTCTACAAAATTGTTATTTAAAAAAGTGAATTCATAGTTAATACCCTTCATTTCCCCTAAGTTTACAGAACATTTAATCTTCACTTTAAATAATATCCCCTCCATTTTTACAGGTCTTTGACCATTCCTCTCTAAATTGAAACCAATCTATCCCACCATATGAGTTCATAGTTATACAAACTGAACATATGTGAGTATCAGTCAAATAAAACAATATGCCAACCAAGAACTATGGTACATGGCATTGTTAACACCTGTGAATCGAGAAAGCAAATTCTCATTCTGACTCCTAGACTCATGAAATTTTTCACCGATAAGTCTTATGGGAGCTGCATCACGAGTTCCAAGCCTATATACCATCCTAGGGGTTTATTATGCAAAGAATTGACATGTCAATTATGTGAATTTCTTATGTTAATAATAAGTTTGAATTAATCACCTACAAGTTCAAGTCTTTATGTTTCACTTTAAACAATGCCCAAATATAAATACTTAGACTATTAAACCCTATCCTAAAATCTCATCAATATTTGTTATAGGTAAAATTGCAAAGAAAACCACAAAATTGATCACATTGTAGACATTACACAGTTGTTCGACTTACCTTGATAGACGGACAATCGCAAACTACAAAAAAGACAAATGAGGTGGACAATTATCAACGCTCTTCAACACAGAACACGACTTGCAAAAAATACAATAAACAAAAATATAAAAATTAAGGACCATACCATTAGAAAAGCTAATCTAGTCATTAACCCATGAGATGTAGATGAATGAATTTCATGAAAAGGAGCTAATTTCAACAAGAAGAGGTGATTTTTAAAGTCTCTAAGGAGGAGGAAAATTATATATAAGATCTATATAAGTGAGAGTGATGAGGATGATATAAATATAATCACAAAGAAATTTAAGAAATTATTAAAGCTTAAGAGAGAAAAGTAATTAAACCTAAACCTAGAAGACATGATTCCTATGGTAAAAATATGCACAATTTTCATATAAGGACATCCTAAAAGAGCATGTAACACTTCTGCATTCATATAGGCTTCTTTGTCATCAATTTGTCATCATCCATAACACTTCCTAAAGTTCTTCTTGCTTGAATGAAATCAAAATCTATCTTTATTACCCTAAAGACCTCATAATGAACATGCTAAAAGTGATTTTTTTTCTTATAGGAAAGACAAGAAAGTATTGTTAAAGTGGAAAAACTAGAAACCATGAAAAGCTTCTCCCTTTTTTAATGACCTCGTGGTTTTCAGGTTAAAATTTCCATGGATAAACAATATAAGACACCTAGTGCGGATGGCCTTATAAAGCTAACTGGCTCCTCATTATGCCTTTTAGAAGTTGCAATCTTTTGAGTTATTTCATTGATTAACAAAGTTAAACTAGGACCTAATTTGATTCACAATTTCCAAATCTCATATGCCTCCTTGAGCAATTTAATTTTATGATGATTAAAGATGCAATTTAAAACCTTTGAACTAAATGCTCCTTATATTCATGATTAGATCTTTGTTTCCTTTTTGCTTAGAGACTTAAGCTTTAAAGAGCTTATAAATATAGTTTTAGAAGGTTCTATTACACTAATCCAATTATACTATGATATTCATATGTTTAGGACCTTATTTAGTATCATTAACTTTTGAGGGAGAGGTAAAGGGGAGTTCATGTTTTGTTCAAAATATTTAAAGAAGTTTATGTTAGACTAGTCTCACTCTTAGATATTTCAACCTTAAAGGACTTTAAAGGGGAGTACATTATAGATCTTTGACAAAGGACATGTCATACATTGTTATTAGGATTAGACTTGATACATTTAGCCATTGTATTATGGCTATCATAATATTGGTCTATGCCTGCAGGCACTTTTTGTGGCAAATGATGATGTCACTTAGTCTATAATATGATGTTATAGTTCCTCAGTCCATATTTCCTATCTTTTGTTTAGGAGAATTCTTAAGGTAAGAGAATAAGTAAGAGTTACATAATTTATATCAAAACTTATATGCAATATTGGTTTCCTATTTATATATTATTATTAAGTTAACTTAAAGAGAGTGACTAACATTTTGACTAATTTGGTTGTTATTGAATAAAGCAAAGAATATGGGATTTACTAATGTTATAGTGCAATTTGTATGGGGATTGGATTAAAGATTATGGTAGGTCCATGAGTTTAGGTTATTCAGATATTTAATAAATAACATATGATTATTGACACATATGATTGGTAATGTAAGCAATGGACAAAATTTTGGATATATAGTTATGACCAAGTGATGTTAAAACAATTCAACTCTTTGCCATCAGTTTCTTACTCCTATAACAAAATTAGGTATATGGACACACACGAATAACATTCCATGCTCGTTTGTAATCTAAGGATTATGGTGGGGATTAGTCTTAGATAAGTTGTATACTTTTGAGATCTTATACCTTTTTTATGAATTTGAATCTAACCTTGTATTTGTCAGGTTGTTGCCTAAATTTAGATAAATTTTATATTGTTTATACAGGACCTTTAAATTTTCCTAAAAAGTTGAGTTTCCCAAAACTTTTATTTATGGCCAAAGGAATTGAAGCATAGAACCTATGAGAAAATTATTCATTTTGCTATGGTCCATTTTCAGCTGGTCAATTTCAAATTAGTTATATGTATTGTACTTAGGGTATTCATTTATTTTATCAATCGTCTCCATCAATAGAATATTTTTTGTAAAATATTATAACTAATAAATTAAAATAATCATCAAAAAAATAAGCAATAAAGATCAGGGACTTTAAAAATTGTTGAAAACTTTGCAGGATTCTATAACATTGATGAATAATTTTTAAAGAAATTTAAATTGGTGAATAATTAATACAATAAGGAACCTAAGGTTTTACAACCTTTGGTTTCATTCAATCTTATCATTTTGTATTTCATTTAAAAGTTTTAGTTTTATGCATTTTGACTATTTTGGTCAATTTTAATTTCATATTTTTTAAATTCTCAAAAAATTTTAATTTCATTATTTTTTAATAAAAATAAGCTTATTTAGGTATTGTTTCTTAAAATGACATGTTTGAGTTGTTGCATGCTTGAAGTTACCTAATTTTTGTTTAATTATGATTTATAATATCCTTGATTTTTCAATCAAAGTTGTATATCTTATGTATAAATTGTTTTCCCTTTAATAAAATCAGTTATTGAATCTTACTATTTTTGCATATGAATTAACTTAATTTTAAGAGATCACTCTTTAATTTCTCTCTATGAGATTAACTAGGTTATGAATAATATTGGTGGTTGTTTACTGGTCGTCTTGTGTAACCGAAATCATTATAATGATTCATCAAGTTGCTTGCCTACCCTAATTGAAGAGATACAATAAAATAATATTAGGTTACATGACAAGACATGAAAAAAAAAGATAATGATCATTTTCTTTTAACCTCCTTAGGGAATGGAGCACTATAACTTTGTATTTGTTGTACGACCCATCTATTTTATTAATTCCCTCAAAATTACATGACATATGTCCACTGTTTTCTAATAACACATGAAAATAATTGGGTCCTTCGTCGATGAATGGAGAATGTGATCGAAACAATCTCATATTTGATGATCTCACATTCTCTCTAAATGATGCTGGTCATATTTTCCCAGTAATTTCTATGATGTAGCTCTTGTATGATGACTAAATGTATAGTTCAAACAATATAGTTTTAAGCTCCAATGCAAGCCATCCACAAGGTACTCTCTTTACATATAGGAAACACAAATTAGGAAGAGAGGTAACAATCCATCCGCTCAGTTAAAGATACATCATGTATAAAAATATTTTTAAATTTTTTTTACAATGTCCATTATTTGTTAACATAAACACGTTTAAACAACAAATAAACCAGAACCTGAGTTTTGAGCGTCGGGGAGCGACTCCTTTCCGATTTTTTAATAGCTTGTTACAGGTGGAGGGTTTTATGGCAATGCTTGAGCAGGTTTGGCGGACTGAAATTCAGGGGTATAAAGCATTCCAGCTGATGCAAAAATTGAGGTTGGCAAAGGAAGCTATTAAAGAGTTCTGTAAACAACTGAATCGAAACTCTCACGAGTTGGGTAGACAGCTGGCTGCCATTCAAAGGCAGTGTTATAGGGAACCTCAGGATGAACGCCTCAGAACACTTGAGACTGATGGCATACATAAATACCAGGAGGCCCTTCAGTTGAGCCAATCGATTGCCCAACAAAAAGCTCGACAAACGTGGCTCAAGGAGGGAGATAGTATCACAAAGTTTTTTCATACAACCATTTTGGCCCGGCGTAAGGTTAACACCATTACGGAGTTGGTGGATGATACAGGACAAGTGAGGAGAGGGCAGGAAACAATTTCAACGCAGATTAGGGAGTTCTTTGTCCAACTTATGGGTTCCAGTGTTGATTCGGGGAATGGCTTTGGTGTCCGAGATGTGCTACATTTTACTCCTACTCAAGAAAGAATGGAAATGTTACTTGCTCCTTTTTCTGCTCAACAAGTGAAGGAGGTTGTATTTCGGCTTCATAGCTCCAAAGTGCCAGGACCGGATGGATATTCAGTCGAATTTTTCCAACAAACCTAGAATATTACGGGTCAGTTGTTTACAGATGCGGTCCTAGAGTTTTTTTCTTCCGGGAAATTGTTGCAAGAGATTAATTACATATATATTTGTCTTATTCCCAAAAAGGAGAGACTGGAGAGAGTTACTGTAACATCCCGGCCCCAAATAGAAGGGTTAGGACCGACCGAGTGTACTGAGGGGTCGCCCATGCAAGTGCTGGG
>JAOSBL010000212.1:10191951-10205471 GCA_027568915.1 Erythroxylum roraimae
ATTTTCCTCTTATAACTTTTGTAATTGACCTCCGATTCTCTCGATTTTCGAAGCATTAGTTTGCTAGTGAAATTTTCCATCCCTTTTTGGTAAAATAAGAATGTCGGGTTTTAATTAGACTTTATGGATGATATGTGTCGGTGTTGAACGCAAATTCCGGTTTTGCACAAAATTTCGTTTTCGTGATTTTTAAGAGGAGAGATGGGTTCCGAATTGGGGATCCAACAACCTTAGATTCCTGGGGAAAGTATACAGCGGTATGCATGTCCTTTCCTGCCAGAGAAGATGAAAGTGAGATAACTACTAACATGGGGCGTCTCATTCCATTCTATACCTAATCCCCACCTCATTCGTACCTTTTAACCTTTTCCACAAATTTAGCCTTTTGACTGTACATAACTAAAGGTTTTATCTTTCAGAACAACTCTGGAAGTGGACCATGACCACTATTATTTTAAACAGCCCAAAATTGAAATATAACAGTGAGGGATGTTACTCCAAAGTAAGCCAATGTACAATACCCGCGTCTTGCTACCATCCAGCCATTCACGTCAGGAAAGACCTGCAACAAAATGGAGAATCATAAGTAAAAGTGTCCATATAGCCTGTCCATGAGAGCTTGGCACAGAAAAAACCAAAGAGTTACCATTCATTCGTTAGTTTACAAGAACACCATCTCCACAATTGGACGGCATGTTAGTCAACAACACAGAATGTCATCATTTGAAAAGACTAGATAGCAAAGGCTGATCCCTTTTCTTCTTCACCAATTCTTGCTTTGTGTGCTGAGTATTCTCCTTCGCCACCTCCTCCAAAATAGTGTGAAGATGTTTCCTCACTCCCAGTTTGATTTTCTCTTCCTTGCTTAAATTATGCTTCTGACTTGCCTCCATAAGCTTCAACACCTCATCCTGATTTTCACTGTCATCGTACCTTTGAGCACTCATCTCTGATAGTAGACACTTTTTATCCTCATCTAAACTTCTGCTTTGTAGGACATCAAATTCGTCATCAGGTAGCTGAGTCACTTCAGCTAACTTGTTGTGCATCTTTTTTGTCTCTTGGAATATACCGTTCTTGACCAACTTTACATTCTTCACGACAATGTCCTGTTCAGAAGAATTTTCTGTCTTCGCCAATTTCTGTTTTCTATCCATCTTCTGCAACAAAATATGTTTCTTGTCCCTCTTGATCACAACTTCATCATGCTGTAGATTAGACAGAGTTGAATCACATTCCTCCTGAATAATCGTTGGCTGATTCTGAGTAACCTCCACGCCTTCAACAACATCACCACTTAAAGTCTCCAAAATAACTTTTCCCATAACAAGTCTAGTCTCATGCAGATCTCCCTTTCCAAGTAGCACATGGTCAATCGTGAAATTCTCTCGTCTATTGTTGTAAGATTCCACATCATTCACCAGCACATCAAAAAGTTGAGCAGCACGATGTGCTGTTTTCCCAATGAATACCTGATCCACCACAGACAAGTTGTCAGTAGAAATGCGAAGATACGTGCTAAACAGGGTATCACTTGCATCTTTTTAATTTATAATCAAGCGATAATTTTCTTCATTATCACTGCACAATCATGAACTCCTAAATGTAAGGAACAACAGGATAAGTTTAAACATCATTTTCAACACCAAAACTTGATTGTTAGATATAGTATTCAGGCTCTACATATTAAGCATAATGGCACTGTGCTGGTGCAAAAGAAATAAAAAATCCCTATTTATGTAGCTCAATCTGCAATCCTTTATTTAGCTGCCTATAAAGTACACGGAACGCAAATCTAGTCTTAAAATAGCAGATTTTGACAACACACGTCACTTAGGAAGAATAGGGAACATTCAAAGAGCAATCCAAGTAGGAAAATTTGCCTCATTTCATTCAGGTAGTGCTACAGTAGTTTGCTGGCAACACATTACTCGTGTTCTCGCACAACAAGTGTGCAGCTGCGGTCAATTCCAATGTTTAGATCCTATTAAGTTTGCCAATTATGATTCTTTTGTATAAAAGTCTCTTATAACATCTAAGTATAGACACCTCATACAACATGAAATTAACAAAAATGTGCCACTGCTTCTCATGCATGTCATTTTACATGAATCAGTGTTACCAAATATTGGGAATAAACCCAAAACTTTATAAAATTATGACAGTGTAACATTATATATTTTTAAAAGGGATAACAAGTCAGCTCGAAACAAACATGAAGAGGATCTTCAGACCATAATACAACAGTGGCAGTGTGACTAAAGGAAGTAGTTATTTTAACAAAAAGATGCAATAAACCTGTGCAGAAAGTCAAATAATAAAATTGATGAATATTCTGCCAATCACCTCAATAAATTTTTATGTATGTTTCATTTAAATAAGTGGAAAAGACACCATAGAAAGGGAAGTTGTGTGGATAACATTTCTTAAGCATTAGCCAGTGCAAAGATCAATTATTATCATCAACATACACTTGACAAATTAACACATACTTACCACACTAGAGAATGGAGAATCTGGATTACCATCATCACTGGTGCAAGAATTCATGAACTCTTGGACTAAAAATGCTAGATGAGTTACTTTTTCTGCAAGCTCTGTATCTGATTTAATTTCAGAGAAACCTGAGATTTCAGGTAGAAATTTTACATCTGTCTTGGCATTATTCCTTGCAAATTTAACGCCATCTTGCCACTTCCCATGATATAGTACAGAAGCAAATGCCCAAATTACAAGAGCATCTTGTGGATTAATTGCCAATGCTTGATGAAATGCCAATAGGCCAACCCTGTACATGTATATGCATAATGAGCAGAAACATCTCAACCAGAAAACCATGACTGCGGGTAAGTTTATGGTAAACAACATGGTCACCCTTCAAATTTAGGCTAAGGGAGTCTAGGTAGCTCTATCAAATTTCTTCTATTTAAAATGTTTATATTGGATATATACATCCCAACTGATGGGAGACTCGAAGCTCAGAACATACTGGCGATGTATTTAATTCCACCCCTCCAGGCAAGCATTCAATTATAAGACTCAAAGAAAACAAATCATACCCTTTTAAATTAAGTTATAACAAGTAACTCCTCCTCATATCTCTCTCTCTCTCTCTCTCTCTCTCTCTCTCTCTGAGAAAAGTCAACTTAAGTAGAAGACATGTTCAAGCAAAAAAGTCTGTAGCTAGAAAAGTCAACATGTCAATAGTTAAATAACTCAATCAAACGTGGTGATGCCAAAAAAATGTTGGAAGATGCAAGTTACGTATGAATTTGATTAGTCCCATCAGAAACATTTGGAAGTGGACAGGAAAGGGATTTGATGACCCTCACCAGAGAAGGCAATCACAAGGTCGATCACAACTAACCAGCTTGTCCAAATTGAAGAATAATTTCTGCCAGGGAGAACACAAATACATATTAATCAAAGTAATAGCAGAAAAGGTAAAACAAATAAGTACATTGCTCAATTTTCAACACTGGGTGAAGCAAACTAGAATTTATTACGCTCATGCAAGCACCACAGATACTGACGATTCTGGACACATTTGCTATTGCACTAAGGTACAGGTTTCCAGCAGAACCTCTTAGAAAATTGTATTCAAAGAAGAAAATTTTACCTACAAGCAATTACTATTTTAGAATTTGAGATAGTTTCCTGATGTACATAAGCCATCTCGCATACTTTCCAAATTTGTTAGGGTTACGCAAGGTCCCTTGTAACTGGAAATATCATCTTGACAACTCACAAAAGCAAAATCCTAATTATTTTATTAAACCATCATTAGCCACCTCAACAGACTCAAACTTAGGCATCTTCACTGTAGACAAAGTCATCTTAAAAGACTGAAACTTGGGTATCTTTATTGTCAACAAAGTCACCTCAACAGACTCAAACTTGCATATCTTGATTGTTGACAAAGTTTGACACAGTCGACGAAGTCAAAATTTCCACTGAACATTACCAATAGCATTCTGGAAGTCCAAGCAGATCTTTTACCACTTTTCCGAAGGTAGGTTGCCTACAAGCAAGATTTTAACATCAGAATTGAACTAACAGCCACAACTAATATAAACATATAGTAAATCAGAGATTGAAAGTTACAAACTTGAAATGGAAGAAACATTTCAAGCAAGTTGAATTTTTGAAGCAAGCAGATCGTAGATACAGCAGCTCCATAGGATAGCATGTAGTTCAATTCCATCTTTATCCTGCCCTGAAAAGAGAGAATATCAATTTGAAGGGAAGATCATGAAGCATTTACTTCACCTATGCTTGCATATATCTTGCAAAGGAATCAGGATCCATATACAGGGAATAAAATATTATAGCATTTCTAAGCAATCAATAATGAAAACAAACAGAAAAAACGGAAAAAGTGTAAAAGAAGTCGTAGTTGAGACTCACGAGTACCTTTCCCAAATTCTCAACAGAAGATGAGAGTTTATGCATTGCAGTTTCAGTTTCCTTTGAAATTGACAAGCCCAAACGACCAGCAAGCCTTAAGCCCCTCAAAATTCTTGCTACATTACACAGTTTATATGTGCATGTCAGATACTAAAGAACTCCACAAAGCTCTGTGGTGTCTAAAATTCATATATATTAGATTCATATCCCACCGCAATCCTCTTCAAATGATAGTCGTGCAGGGGTTATCGTTCTAAGCTGAAAACATATCAAATCTATAGAGTGAGCATAATACTTGAGAAATTAAATTTGAAGCCAAACTTACTCCCAAGTTATGAGGGCGGGGAAGATCACCTTTAAGGACCTTAAATCTGACATCCCATTGGTATAATCATAGATTTGATGCATGAAAGGGTCAAAAAACAAACTGTTCCCAAGCAAAACCACAGATTAATCACAAGATCTAAACTAAAAGTTCAAGTTTAACAGCTTTAAAAATTCGACACATAACTGAGAGAGCCCAAGAATTTTAGCCAACACTTTAACAATGACCCTTTACAAACAGCTACATGAACTATGAAAAGGATCTTGGAAGAAGAAAATATACCTGTTAATAGTAAAATCCCGGCGCATGCTATCTCTCCAGAGGATGAAGTCTCTTTCATCACACCCACTTGGCCTTTCAAGAAAACAAACTTTTTCGTTTCCATCAACAAGTGATGCCGTTTCAAAGCTGGATACCTATCCAGGCATGAAATCAGTTCCAGTTAAGTACAAGTCAGAAATCACTAGTATAATGTCTGCACCAACCCAGATAAGGTGAAATGACAAAAAAGGAATCACTCAAACCACTGCACACGACCAGACCTCAAGTACTGAATCTTTGATAAACACCCTGCATATAGGAAACCTCCGTCCAATGATCATAGAACGAAAAAATTGCGCTCTGATCTGTGGTACAGTATGTGAAAAAACAAAGTCTCATTCATCCAATAATCACGATTACTGGTATACAAGAAATATAACTGTGAACAAAAAACATGTGGAGAATACACAGAATCCAACAAAAACCTCTTGAAGTTTAGCAGTGGTGATAATATCAAAATCTTTAGGCGCTCTTTTCAAAATTAAATCTCTCACGCATCCACCCACTAAGTAAGCTTCAAACCCTGCATATTAAAGTTGCAATTCATGTATCAATTATCAATAACAAAATTGGTATCCTGAGGGCCATATGGACTATTTAAGCACATACCTCTACCACGAAGAATATTCAATACAGTCCAAGCCGATGTGGGAATCATCCCGCGGCCTATACCCAAAAGCCTCGCGTTTACCTTTTTCCATTTTGACATGTTAACCACTTTGCCTACACAAGTTAACACTACCAAGTTAAAAATGTCAAGAACGTCAAAAACCAGCACACTACAAAAAGTGACTATGGTTCTTAAAAGATAACTACTTTGTTGAGTAAGCGAATCCTAACCCATTTCTGTGTAAAAACAACTTTGCAGACCTTCCTCAGCCAAACTGTGGTTAAATTGTTGCAGCCGAAACTCATACGGCCGTGAACAACTAAAACAAGCAAGGTGTTCGACCAAATGTCCTAAAGAAACTGTAATAGCTGGAGAACTGGTAATAAGTGAGCAGTAATACTTGGTTCCGAAGAGTCGGGCCATCAGAATATGAAAATCATAGGCACGCCACTCTTTTTAAGATCGGGAATAGCATGGCACCGACCGTCGTATAAACTATAACCCATGAACCTAAGCGCCACTGTCACTGTGTGTGTGAACTGTGACCTGTGAGACTCAACCGCTCCGGATTGTCTCCAAACTAAACTCAAAACCATTAATTTGGGTCTTAACCTCTCAATATGGGCTGAGGCTTTTTGCTTTGAACGAGCCCAAAACGAGGAAAAAAGTTTAGTTTTATAAAATATTTTTAAAAAATTCAAAAAATAGAAAGTATTGGTAAATAATAATATTATACAAATGTCTTTTATAATATAATTTTACTAAAATTTATCCCAGAATTTTCTTTTTAAATAATTTATAAATTTTATTATTATTTTAATATGATATAAAAATATTTTAATAGAAAATCCAAGCTTTGGTATTTTATGTTAAAGTAAATAATGCAATGACTGCAACAAATTCTGAATTTGCTGATATGCATGGTCTGAAGAGGTTCAGTAATACGCAGTTTTATTTTTAATTAATAGAAAGGTTATTTTCAATTATGTTAAAATAAATAATATATAATCTATATTAATTTTTAATTTATTTTCATAAAAAGCTAAATGTTAGAGTATACAGTAAAACTTCTTTAAATTGATACTCGGTAAATTAATAAATTCTTTAAAATAATATTTTTCTCTGGTTTCGACTTGAGTCAGTTGAAAATTTAATAAATTTTGATAAGATAATAAGATAATATATTTTCAAAATATCCCTATGTAAATATAGGGTCCTATTAATATCATAAATTAATAATTATATAAACTTACACAAATAGTATACTTAAGACAATTTACTGAAATATGATTCTATTATTGTTTGTTTTTTTCTTAAAATTTAAGTTTAATTGGAGCTCATCTCTAACTTTTTTAATTGTATCCAAAATTTTTTAAAGGTACAATGTTTTTTGATATGATTAAAATTTAATTTCAATTAATTACAAAAATTTTTTAAATTAATAAATATTAATTTATTGATTAATTAATATTTTTATAAAATAATAAATATTATGATATTAACAAGAATAATTTATAGAGATTTTATTGTACATTATTCAAGTTTGGTTTAAGTATTTACTATTTAGGTGAGGTTATGCGAAAAAACAAAAAAACAGAGCGTGGACAGTGTCACCCCAAATCCTCTGTCCAAGTTACGGTGTCCTTATTCTGTCCAGTGGGGTGGATGCCATTCATTTATGTGGACCCCACTGGATCCTACATAAATAGATGGCATCCATCCCACTGGACAGAGTAAGGACACCGTAACTTGGACAGGGGATTTGATCCCGGACAGTGTGGGAATGATTTTGCAGCTTCCTTTTGGACAAGGACAATTAAGTGTGGCGTTCTTGTTTGCTATGGTACATACACCGTCTCAAGAGGGACTCACTCGCGTATCAAGGCACGTAAGGATCACGCCCCTACTTCCCACACCCAAAACTCTAAAACAACTTTTGTCATGACGTTATAGTATTATTAACATACATTTCTTTCTCAGTCTAGTTTCCTTCATTTCTTCCCACCTCTAACTCTCATTTTTTCTTTGTCCCCAGTTTTCTTCTAGGTTTTGTTAATTAGGGCTTCCTCAATTTCTCGATTTGATCTGTCGGTTTTTAGCTTCTGACTACTGCGTGTTTATTTGGGTGCGAAGAGGGGGGAGAGAGAATAATGGGAGGAGATGGAGCTGTAGATGAGGTCAATGAATCGAATTCGGGAGGGAGCGATTTGGTAACGGTGAATGTTCGATGCTCTAACAGCTCTAAGTTCTCGGTTGAAATCAACCTATCATCCACCGTAGAAGCTTTCAAGAGCGTTCTTGCCGAGAAGTGCGATATTCCCGCCGCTAATCAACGGGTTATTTATAAAGGCCGGATCTTGAAGGACGATCAGACTCTTGAGAGCTACGGTATGTTATGTTTTGCTTTTTTCTTTTTTAATATGTCACTGAAAGTGTTGATTTTGGTGATTGAGAATTAAACGGCTCTGGGTTTGATTTTTATTTGGAGATCTAGGATAATTGGGGAGTGTTATAGGAGAAGGTTTACGGATTGATTCTGTTTTAGGGTTGGGTGCCGATTTTTGATCTGAAATTGGGTGAAAATTATTCACTTGGTTTAACTTTTTTTTTTTTGGGCACATAGTGTTTCATTGTGCAAGAAAATAAATAAAGCTACTGGACGTCGATTCATGTCGGGAAGAGGGCATATGCGCGTAGATGTTTAATGGGCTTTTTTTGAAGGGTTCCTATTTTGATTTAGCTCTTTTGACTGGCAGAGTTTTAATTTCTTGCTGCTTATGTTGTCTTTTTCCTTTGTCTATCCCTTGTATTCTGTTCCCACAGCGGTTTAGAGCCTGGTTTCTTTGTTCTGTTCTTTTGGTTTAGCACGAGCGAATTAGGCCTCCTGCGATTTTCTATTCAGATTTGAGATTGACTTAGTCTTTTCTAGTCTTGAATTTATTGAGGTATGGCATTGATTTCTAGAACATCATTTCTAATTCGGTTGTTCCAGGTGGTGCTTTTTTCTGGAATCATTTTGAGTTTTGTAGTGTTTCCTAGGCTTGAATTTTATTTTCAGTTGTCTATGATCTGGTGTTAAAATCTGTAGATATGAGAATGCCTAATCCAGGTTGGATATTTGATACGTCCATACCATTTTAATGATTGGTATAGACACAAAAGCTAGCTTGTAGACCATGTTGTTGGGTGTCTCTCTCATCTAATATATAGTTAGTACATTTTATCACGAGCCTTCACAAGATAAAACACCTTTAGTAGCCAAAGTATTGTTAATATGCATGAGTATTTGATTGTTCTCGTTGTGTTGTGATTGATGTAGGTTTGGGGGCAGATCAAACAGTCCACTTGGTTCATGGTCTTCCACCTAGTCCATCTACCAACACAACTGCACCTACGAATACTGGAGTCACAAATGCTACTCCAAATAATCCACATGCTACTAGTCCCACTGAAGGTGGGTCAATTGGAGGGTCTGGATTTGGAGCTTCACTCTTTCCTGAGCTTGGTTTAGGGGCCTTGGGTGGCAGTGGTGCTATGTTTGGAGCTGGACTTCCAGAGTTGGAACAGGTGCAGCAACAGCTGACCCAGAATCCAAATATTATGAGGGAAATAATGAACATGCCTGTAGTGCAGAACCTTATGAACAACCCCGAGATAATGAGGAATTTGATTATGAACAATCCTCAAATGCGTGATATCATTGATCGAAATCCTGAGCTAGCTCATATACTTAATGATCCCAGCACTCTCCGCCAAACACTTGAAGCTGCACGAAACCCCGAGCTCATGCGGGAGATGATGCGCAACACTGACAGAGCAATGAGTAATATTGAATCTTCTCCAGAGGGATTCAATATGCTTAGGCGCATGTATGAAACTGTTCAGGAGCCTTTCCTGAATGCAACTACAATGGGCGGAAATGCTGGAGGTGATACTGCAAACCCTTTTTCTGCCCTTTTAGGAGCTCAGGCTAGGAACCAAGCTAGAGATGGATCAACTAACCCATCAACCACAAATACTGAAACAACCACTGGTTCGCCTGCGCCAAATACCAATCCCCTCCCTAATCCCTGGACTGCTGGAAGTAAGTATTTCTTCTCTCCTCTGAATGTAGTTCAAGTTATTAGGATGCTTTATATCTTGGTGTAGACATTGTCCTAAATCTTTCTTTATCTTTTCACCATCATCCTTTTTATCAGCATTGAGAAAGATAAAACAGTGAAGATTGTTCTCTTTAAGTACTACTTACCAAAGTTACCCATGGACATACAAGGAAACAACTACTTGAGGCTACATCTCTGTATTTCCTCAGTGATTTTTCCTAGTCTGTTTAGAATTTTATTGTTTATCTGTTCACCACGAAAGTTTTCTTTTATATGCTTCTACATTTCCTCATGATTGGGTCAATATTTTAGTCTGGAACAGACTAAGATTTTTTATTGTGTTGAGTTGTATATAGCTGTATAGTGATAAAATAGGAAGGTGTTTACTACTATTGATTGTATTTCCTATTCTAGGGTTAAACATCAACTATATATACATGTATTTTCAACGTATAGTAAGCATGAATAGTAAAAACTTCTCTGAGTTTCACAGATTGATTGCTTTTAATCACAAATTACTAACACAAATCTGGCAGCTGGGGGTGCCCAAACCAATACCACGAGGTCCAATCCTACTGGGGATGTTAGGCCACAAGCACCTACTGGACTTGGCCTTCCAGAGCTTGACAACATGTTTGGTGGTGCTATGCCTGATCCTGCTTTGATGACCCAGTTGATGCAAAATCCAGCTATTTCACAAATGATGCAAAGCCTGATATCAAACCCTCAGCACATGAACCAGGTAAAAATATTATTGTCAAGCTTCTTTGTGTGTAAAACTGTTGGTTATTGACATCAAGCAATTAACATCTGCCAAGTTTCAGGTTCTTGGTATGAATCCCCAATTTCGTAGCATGTTAGATTCGAACTCTCAACTAAGAGAAATGATGCAAAATCCTGAGTTTCTTCGTCAAATGACTTCCCCTGAGACAATGCAGGTAGAGTTGTTCTCAGTTTGTACAATTCCTCCTGACCCCTTCCACGCTCACTGATAAGGAACACAAAGAGGAGAAATCCCACTTGAATGGACAACTACAGTGCAATACCCTTGAGAACTTATAACTTTCAGTTTCATTGAGAAGTGTGCTCTTTCTTGCAATGAGATATGGAAACATTTACTTGTTGAAGTTATCCATAGCAGTTTCTTCTAACTGTAGTTTCTTATAGTAATATCCATACTAATTCTGGTTTGTTCTTCAGCAACTTATGACTTTCCAGCAAGCCCTTTTGTCTCAGCTTGGTCGACAGCAATCAACCCAGTATGTTGTAATATGACCTATCTGTGTATTGTTTCTCAGAAATGGAAGTGTAGATCCCTATTTAGTTTGGAATTGGCTAAATTTCAATGGCAATTGGTTGTACACTTGTGTTGGAATATTATTATGACTGATTTTGCTTCAAGTTTATTGACATGATATTTTCTTGCAGGGAACCAGGTCAGACTGGTGCGGGCACAGGTATTGAGAACTTCAAAATTTGCCTTCTAATTGAACCACAGTTTTGGTTCAACTTTCTATAGCATATTGCGTTATAACTTCATGATTTGAGTGTCTTCATATGTAGGCTTAGGATATTTGCTGTATTGGTGGTACATTAGGATAGAAACATTTAATGGAGCAACCAAATAACACTGGATGCCTAGGACCAGCTTAATCTAGTTGTCTATGTACTGCACAAATTAAATGTATTAGACCACTTTTTTCCCCTATTCCTTCTCCCTTCATTCTGTAGAAGATTTTTGTGCATTTTCAGGATGTTCAGTTGATCATGATTGCAGGAACAGGAAATAATGCAAGCTTAGAGATGTTGATGAACATGTTTGGTGGACTTGGGGCAGGCAGTTTGGCAGTTCCCAACAGATCTAATGGTTAATAGTCTCGCTCGCTTGCTCTCTCTCTCTCTCTCTCTCTCTCTTGTTGACTCATTTATTTAGTTCTTTATTGCAGTGCCTCCTGAAGAACTATATGCAACCCAGTTGACGCAGCTGCAGGAAATGGGTTTCTTTGATACACAGGAGAACATACGGGCGCTAATTGCAACTGCAGGAAATGTACATGCTGCAGTGGAGCGACTTTTGGGCAATTCTGGTCAGTAGGTAATCCTTAATATGGTTTGTTTCCATTTGGACTGCTTTGGTCAGTTTCGACCTGAGTTGTATTCAAGCCCTCTTTTTGGGAATGAATAAGTTCGACTATGATGGTAAGGGTAGTGAATATTCATGTGTGTCTGTGACAGCTGGAAGTATCATTTTCTCTACTACAGTTTCTGTGGTGGCATCTGTCAGGCCAAACATCTTGTACATACTTATAGACTTCACATTAAGATTGATAAGAACGATTTACTTTCCAGATTCTTATACTTTTGGAGCTTGTAACAATCTTAACTCCATTTCTTGATGATGGAGTTAGAATTATTTCTATCCTTGTTTACTCGTTTCTTGATGGGAGCTTGCCAAAGTAGTCAGGAAATGTAGTGAATTATGTTGATAGTTTCCTTTTTTCATTCTCCTCCCCCAGTTTTCAATTCAATGAGCATCCATCCACAACTTTAAACGACTTCATGTTATTTACTGCTAATCCTAAAAGCTTTAGCAGTTCTCCTTTTGCTTTTTTTTTTTTCCCTTTCATCGACTCGAAATATGGTATTTGTGAAGGAACGAAACATAATAGTGCGCCATAAGGTATTCAAATTCCTAGAAATCTTACCTGCTGTATACAATGACGTAAATATTAAGGAATCTGGGTTTACCATCTGTTTTCCACTTTCGGACTGTCGAATGTTTCTGATCTATGCATAATGCCCTCGTTGAAAATATCTATCTTTTTATGTGGTTTCGTAAATTTCACTAAAATTTTCTTATGCCTTCGACTTTGATGTCCTGTGAAAAGTAGTTTTGTTACAAAAAAAAAAGTCGTTAAAAATATAAATTTATTCAAAAAGAAAGTTCAAGAGAAGATAGGTGATAGGTCCATGCTAACTGTAACATCGTACAGGGATAATTGTGGCAGCAAGCGACATGTATTAACATATTATTTTTTATTTAAATGTAATGATATTTAATATTAATTAATTTTATTAGTGATAAAATTTTAAAATATATTTATTAATTTAATATAACAGTAAATTCTCTTTTTGTTAAATTTTTATTTAAAGTTCGTATTTTTATAAATAATTAATAATTAATTTTATTGATTATTATTATTTTTGTCATTAAAATATATTTATATTTTATATTTTATTAATAACTAATGTTATATTAATCAGTTTAACATGAGAGTAAATTAAATATTTCATTAATTTTATTAATTTTTATCAAGAAAGTAATTAATCTTCATATTTATTAATATTATTGGATAATAAAATAAATTCTAATTAAAAATCTCAATTTATTGTCACGTTAAGCTAGTTTATAAAATTTTAATTATTAATAAAATATAACAAATTAATATATTGTTAATTATTAATAAAAAGCAAACTATTTTACATATTAACAAATTTTTATATACTTTCTGATATACTTAGTGGGATCTAAACATAATACATTAAAAATATAATTTTTTATAAAGAGTAAAGATCAATCAAGTTATTTATTAATTATTTATACAAAAATATGGATTACAAATAAAAATAAAAGATTGATTATTTTATTTATTATTACTATTACCTTAAAAAGTTTTTAATGAAAAAATTAATTTATTATTATTTTAAATAACTTAGTTATTTTTATTATTATATTTAATATAACAATTCTGTA
>JAOSBL010000212.1:10213984-10228854 GCA_027568915.1 Erythroxylum roraimae
GGAGACTAACTCCTGTGAATGGGCCGTGGACGCATGGATTGATGTCTTGGGCCTGGGCCTAGCACAGCCGACCCGACCAAACCCCATCTAAAATTTCTTCCATATATTTTTTCTAAGAGATAAAAATTCCAGCAGTAGATTGAACAAGCTCGAAACCAAAAAATAATACATTAACCCAAGATCAGACATGTCAAATTCAGCCATCATAGATCCCTTAAATTGATCAAACATAACTTGATCATTTCCAGTGTAGATTAAATCATCTATATATAGGCATACAATAAGAATCTTTTCATCATCTCCCTTTTTTACGAAAAGTGTATGTTCATATGGGCATTTAAAAAATCCTTCCTTCAAAAAATAAGCCTTAATCTGACTGTACCAAGCTCTTGGAGCTTGTTTAAGTCCATACAAAGCCTTTTTTAATTTATACACTTTTCTTTCTTGTCCAACCTTAACATAACCAGGGGGTTGATCAATAAACACTTGCTCCTCCAAGTCTCCATATAAGAAGGTTGATTTGACATCTAATTGGAAGATGGACCTTGAATTTTGTGCTGCCAATGCAAGGACTAATGTGATTGTGTCATGTTAAGTGATAGGAGCAAACACTTCTTGTAGTCAATCCCAAACTCCTGCTTGTATCCTTTAGCCACTAAGCGTGCTTTGTATTTATCAACTTCACCATTTTGCTTCAGCTTCTTCTTGAAAATCCATTTTACTCCAATGGTTTTCTGCCTTTCTGGAAGTTAACTCCCAAGTGTTGTTTCTTTCAATAGCTGTAATTTCTTGATCCATTGCTTTCCTCCATTTAGAATGTTTAACAACTTCATCAAAGGTTACGGGATCGCAATCTATAAACAAAGCAAAATAAATAAGAGGATCTTCAGTTTGATCCATTTCAATGACCTCATAGTCACTTATACATGCTGGCCGCCTTCTGATTCTTTGTGCCCTTGGTTCAGTTGTTGCTCCAGTTGAATTTGGGACTGTCACTTGCTGATTTTGAGCTAAAGTTTGCTGTTGCACATTATCCCCAAGTTGTTGTGATGACTTTGTTTCTTTGCCATCAAAATCTACTGGAATGCTTTGATGTGATGCACTATTTTCCCATTTCCAAAAGCTTTCCTCGTCAAAAACCACGTCTCGACTGACAAAAATCCTCTTTGTAGTAGGATTATAAAGCTTGTAGGCTTTAGAATCATTACTAGCACCAAGAAAGATGCACTTCTCACCTTTTTCATCCAACTTTTTTTCTCTTTTCATTAGGAATATGTGCAAAAGCCACATATCTAAAAATTTGAAAATGATCCACCGCTAGTTAGTGACCACTCCATGCCTCTTCTGGTGTCATGTTTTGAACAACTAGTGTTAGGGGCTTCTGTTTAGAATGTGAACACTCCAATAGACAACTTCTAGCCAAAAACTCTTAGGTATTTTGCTCATCACTAGCAAGCTTCTCACCATATTCATAATTGTGCAATTTTTCCTCTCACAAAAGCCATTTTGTTGTGGTGTGTAGGCTGTTGTCAACTGCCTTTGGATGCTATGAGTGTCACAAAATTTTGCAAATTCACCTGATGTAGACTTGCCTCCATGATCTATACGTAACACTTATATGAGACAGCTAGCTTCTTTTTCAGCAACTGCTTTAAAACTTTTGAAAGCTTGTAAAGCTTCAAACTTCTCCTGTAGGAAGTAAACCCATGTTTTTCGACTTAAGTCATCGATAAAAGAAATAACATATCTTTTACCTCCATTAGAAACAGGATTGATTGGTCCGCATAATGTCAGAATGGACAATGTCCAACAACTTTGTTGCTCTATGTGATTTTCCCTTAGGAAATGGATCTCAATGTTGTTTACTAACAACACATTCTTCATAAATCTTGGAAGGAATTGTGAAACTTGGAAGACCAGCTACCATGCTTTTTTGTTGAAGTGTCCTTAGGCCACCAAAATTAAGATGACCATAACAATAGTGCCAAAGCCAAGCATCATCCTTCAATTCTGCTGAAAAACAGGACTAGTTAATGTTGTTGAGATACAGCGGAAACATCCTGTTTGCGGTCATCGACACTTGAGCAATTAAACCCAATTTTTCAGCATGAATACGACATATTCCATCTTTGATTGAGATCTCATAGCCCTTTTCTTGCGGCTGACTAATACTTAACAAATTGGTCTTTAAATATGAAACATGCAGAGATTAGAAATTGTTTAAATGGCATCATTTTTGGTTTGGATGATTACCTGCCCCTTTCCCATAACAGTGACCTTTAAATTGTCTCCAAATTTCACGTTATCTCGAAACGATTCATCTAAGGTGGAGAAGAGTGACTTGTCATCACACATATGATTACTACAACCGGTGTCTAGATACCATAGGTTCTAGTTGGTTTGTTCTCCAGTATGACAAACCATGAGAAAAGAAATCTCCTCCTCTATTTCTGCAAAATTAGATTTTTCTCCATCGTTTATATACAAATTAGTTCGACATTCAGATTTATAATGTCCATACCTATGGCATCGATAACACTCCACATTTGATTTATTGGATGTTGATTGTTGGCCTCCACGTCCTCTTCCTCTGCATCCACCTCTTCTTCTGCATTGAGTGTGTTCATTTTGGTGATGGTTTGAATCCCTAGTGTCACTGTTACCTTTACCTCGGCTTCTACCTCAACCTCCACCTCGGCCCCCTCTTGAAGACAATTTTTGATTTGATGATGCTTTGAGTGCTTGCTCCTCTTTGTCTTTTTATTGTTTCGTCTTCTGCTCATAAACTAGTAGAGAACCTTGTAGTTCGTCAATTGAAAGAAGGTTTAAATCTTTTGACTCTTTAATTGAACACACCACATAGTTGAATTTCGGTGTCATAGATCGAACAATTTTCTCGACTACAGTCACATCCTCCATCTTCTCTCCATAAACCCACTTCTTGTTAACAATTGTCATTGTCCTTGAGAAGAAATCTGAAACTGATTCTCCAGTTTTCTTTCGGAGTAGTTCGAATTCTTGTTGAAGTGCTTGAAGCTGCTGCCTCTTTGCCTTAGTTGATCTTTGAAACTTCCTCTTCATAGATTCCCAAATATCCTTTGAGGTGTTCTTGGAAAGAATGGTTCCCAAGATTGAACGATCAATTGCTTGGAAGAGGTAATTCTTTGCCTTGAGATCCTTTAGTCGTAGTCCATCAAGTTCTGAATTTTACCCATCTGTCAATGTTGTGTCTGCTACTAGTTCAACAATTCCTTCAGAGACAACCTGCCAATATTCCTTTGATCTGAGAAAATTTTCCATTAGCATGCTCTAGTGGTTATAGTGACCGTCAAAACAAGGAATCGCCGGTTGAACGAATACTTCTGTTGACATTGCTATTGCAATGGATTTATTTTGCTGCTGCTCACTCTCTTTGAAGCTTGATCAGTACCACGACTCTCTCTCAAGTTTTTCACTCACAGGTGTTAACTCTCTTGTCTTTATAACCAAGCTCTAATACCACTGATACAAATAATTATGAACTGAGCAACTTGTTTATTATGAAGAATGGCCTTTAAATAGGCAAGATTACAACTAAAAAATCAAAAGATATGTAGAAGTGGAGCTTAACTCCTAAAGACCAGCTAAATACAACTGAATGACAAAAACATGCGTAAAACTAGACTTAGTCAATCTAACTAATTGACAACTGGAAGTTATTAATGACAGGTGTCCTTTCTAAAACATTTCTTGCTACGATTTTAAAATTGTAGCTAAAGATCGATAATTGGTGACGATTTTAAAAAACATGCGTAAAGCTAGACTTAGTCAATCTAACTAATTGACAACTGGAAGTTATTAATGATAGGTGTCCTTTCTAAAACATTTCTTGCTACGATTTTAAAATTGTAGCTAAAGATTGATAATTGGTGACGATTTTTAAAATCGTCACCAAAAGGATAACTTTTAGTGACGTTTTGAAAAATAGTTGCTAAAAGGTTTACTTTTCGCGACGATTTTGAAAATCGTCACCAAATATTGACATTTAGCTACGATTTAAAAAAAAAAGTCACCAAAAGTTAGTCTTTTGGCTATGATTGTAAAAATCGTTGCTAAAGGTCAAGCAAAGAAACGAATTTGGCAACAAATTTGAAGAAACGTCACCAAATATTTGGCCTTTGGCAACGATTTCTAGAATCATCACCAAAGGCAAATTAAAATGATCAATTAAGGGCAATAAAGGTTAGCGATAATTTATTGAAAGCATAGCGAATTCCAGTGTTTATGAACGAAAATGACGATTTATCCTCCTCTCTCACACTTTTGAAGCCTCCTGCATCGTCCTCCTCTTTCGCCTTTCTAGCCTCCTCCTCTATAGTCCTCCTCTCTCGTGTTTCCAGGCTCATCCACTATCTTGCTCTCTCACGTTTCCAGCATCCTCCACCGTCCTCTCTCACATTTCGAGCTTCCTCCAGCATCATCCTTGCATTTCCAGCTCCTCCTTGCGTTTCTAGTCTCTCATCATGTTCTAGTCGTCGCCTTCTAGTCGTCACGTTCCAACCTTGTCCTCGTGTTCCAACCTCTCGCCAATACATCATCTTCGCTGCATTTTCAAGTACTCATTTATTGTATTGTTTAGGTAATTTAACAAAAATGATTCATTTTCACTCAGTCCTTTCATTTCTTCTCTCTGTTAAGTTGGTGGGTTCCTTTTCAATTCCTTTCCTAGGTAGTGACAACCAGTTAGTTGTTTGGATAAAAAGAAAGATGGTGACTATTGCTTCAAAATCCATTTTTTATTGATACCCTCTTTTAGTTTTTCACTAATTGTTCAGGTATTACCATTTTAGTGCCTAGATGACCTTACTCTTTTTTTTCTGGGTAGTATGAAACAAGAAATTGAGGTTCTCATTTTCGGGAACTGAGTTAAATAAGAAATAAGATCTATTTGCAACTGCAATTTGGGTTGTCTTTTTATTATGCAAGAAAATCTACTCAGTTAAGGAATTGTATAAGAAAGAAGATCTACTTACTTAGTGGGTGGATGTGTGAGAGATTTAATTTTGAAAAGAGTGCCAAAAGATTTTGATACTATCACCACTATTAAACTTCAATAGGTTTTTGGTGGATTTTATATGTTCTTCATATGTTTTTTGTTCACAGTTATACTTCTTATATACTAATACTCATGATTATTGGTTGAATGAGACCTTGTTTTTTTTTTCACATAATGTACCACAGATCAAAGAGCAATTTTTTTGTTTTATGATCGTTGGACGAAAGTTTCCTATATGCAGGGTGTTTATCAAAGATTCAACAGTTGAGGTCTAGTAATGTGTTGTGGTTTAAATGATTCTTTTTTTTTGTAATTTCACCTTTTCTGGGTTGTTTAAACATTATCATAGTGATTTCTGGCTTGTACTTAAGTGGAACTGATTTCATGCCTACATAGGTGTCCAGCTTTGAAACGACATCACTTGTTAATGGAAATGAAAAAGTTTGTTTCAAGATCCTTTTCATAGTTCACGTAGCTATTTGTAAAGGATCGTTGTTAAAGAGTTGGCTAAAGTTCTTAGGCTCTCTCACTTAATTGTCAACATGTTAAAGCTATAAAACGTGAATTTTTAGTTTAGATGTTGTAATCTAATCTATAATTAAGGGTAAACCTTGTGCTCCAATAACAAAAGGACATATCAAAAATTTTTGTGAATGTTCATGTGCAAGCCTGTTGAATACAGAGATTGATAGTTTTGGAACAACATTTGGGTTCATCAACGATTAGTTATGAACAAATTAGATATAATGAAATTGTATAATTGGCCTTCCTTTTATATCACATAAATTAGATAATTATGATTTAACACTTTCTTATGTTTCATGTTCAGAGGTGTCAAAGGCAGAAGGAAGGATTGGACAAACCACGAATGTGGTTATTGGAGGTACAATCACAGATGATTCTACTAATGAGTGGCTCACTTTAGATCAAAAGGTAACTATTGTTCACTTCATTGATTCTTGCTTCCTGTAAATTTGTCATCTCATTTACCTTTGTATGGCTTGACTTTTAGTGCAAACATATTGCTTATGTTAAGTATGAACTTCAGTAGCTTACAAAGATATTTCATATAAACATCTTTGGACAAATTTCTTTCTGATTCTATCATGATTAATGAAGCATTATATTGTATTATCAAGGATTCATATATCCAATGAGTATGCTAAGCTTGATGATTCCAAGTATCGTTGAGTTTGTAATTTGTATAATTTAACTCCTATAATCTTGTATTCGGCTGCTGGAGTAATTATTACATGCAACTTACACTACTGGAGTAATCTTTTATGTTATGACATGCTTGTAACTGATAGGTTGCAGACTTTAGTACTAGTAAACTTGATAGAAAATGGGTAATATATTTTAGGAGATAGTCAAGTAAATAAACACCTATGAATAATGAAAGTGATTTTATTTATTGCTCTAGGATTTTCTTTTTAGTTATGCTTATTTTGAGGAGAAATATCATAATAATAACTTAATAGCATTGGATTTCAGAACCCTGTTGTCATAGCCAACTTTTGTGGTGAAAATTTAGGAACAAGAACAATGGTATTTAACTTGTTGTAGTTGTTATGTTAAAATTCCAACAATCTAAAAAATTTAGATTCACTTGTAACTTAAAATTCATATTAGTGATTGTAGTCTTGGAGCTCTGGAGATGAAGTGCTTTAAAGTTGCCATGTTTGTCTTTCTTCATCAAGCTTTATCCTTATTATTTAAAGTATTCTTAACCTTACTTTAGTTATGGATGCACCCAATGCATATATGTTACAACACTTGCTTTTTGTTTTGCTCTCAGGTTGGATTGCTGAGTGCTTACATGATAAAGAAGTTGTACTTTGGAAAGTACTTAATGATTTTCAATGAACATTTTACTGGATTACTTTCCCAGTTCATTGCCCTCTTTTCTTGCCTAATTGAAATCAAATTAGCTTAATTATGCATAATTTCAGGCACTTTATTTATTTTGAAGTTGCTTTCATGATTCTCATGATTAATGTTTCGTATATGATGGCTGACATATAAAGTTGCTTTTATCGACATGGATAAACCAACAGTCATTCTAGTTATGTTGTAATTTTTTTTGTAATCTTATTATTTATAATTTGTAAACGTCTCTGTATTTATTATTTTGTTTATAAGGATTGTTAAAGTTGTAATTAAAATCTTGTATATGAAGAATATTCTTTTTGTTGGTATAATTTAATGATATTTTATTATATATATATATAATGCTTCAAATTATCAATTGTTTTTATCATATTTTTGTATAATAAATTAACACAAAAATCTAAATATGATATACAATACTATGGATTAAAAATGTCACAAATAATTTATATAGTCAAAATTTTAATATACATGATATAACATTTTGTTAAAATGTATACTAAAAATTTGACTATATTTTATAAAACGTAGCTAAAAATATTTGGCTATATTTTAAAAAACTTAGCTAAAACTTTTTAGCTATGCTTTTAGAAACGTAGCTAAAAACAATTAGCTATGTTGTTGGATATTTTGCTGAAAACTTAATTGTTTTCAATGAATATTTTGTCGGATACTTTCCCATTTCATTGCCCTCTTTTCGTTCCTAATTGAAAACAAATTAGCTTAATTATACATAATTTTAGGCACTCTATCAATTTTGAAGTTGCTTTCATGATTCTCACGGTTAATGTTTCATATATGATGGTTGACGTATAACATTGCTCTCATCGACATGGACAAATCTACTGTCATATGTTGTAATTTTTTAAATCTTATTATTTATAATTTGTAAACTAGTCTCTTATTTATTATTTTGTTTATAAAGATTGTTAAAGTTGTAATTAAAATCTTGTATGAAAAATATTCCTTTTGTTGGTATAATTTAATTTATTATATATATATATATATATAATGCTTCAAATTATTAATTATTTTTGTATCATATTTTTGTATAACACAAAAATCTAAATATTATATACAATAATATGGATTAAAATGTCACAAATAATTATAATTATAATTAATATGATATAACATTTTGTTAAAATGTATACTAAAAATTTGACCATATTTTATAAAATGTAGCTCAAAACATTTGGCTACATTTTTAAAAACTTAGTTAAAACTTTTTAGCTACGTTATTGAAAAAATAACTAATAATTTTTAGCTACGAAACTTAAATGTAGCCAAAATATATTAGCGACGTTTTCTTAAAATGTAACTAATATTTTTGTTGTTGCTAAAATAAAGCGTAAGGAAAACCTATTAGCAACGATTAGTGAAAAATGTTGTCTATAATTTTCAGCTACGGGGATTTGATACGATTAATGAAAAATGTTGTCTATAATTTTCAGCTACGGGGGGATTTGATAACGTTTTTGACAACAAATATAAATCGTCACTAACGACTATTAGCGACAATTTCGTAGCCAAATGTTTATTTTTGTTCTGGTGTATATTATGTATAGTCCAAGGCGAATTGCAGAGATCCAGCACTCATTCATGTCCTAAGGTGATGGTTCAAAACTTGCAAAATGGTTTGCAAAATGGTAGATTCATCAACAATCTATATAATCCCATGGCAGTTTATTACTTTCCCGCCTTACTCAAAGTAGTGCAAGTTTATAAAATGTAGCTCAAAACATTTGGCTACATTTTTAAAAACTTAGTTAAAACTTTTTAGCTATGTTATTGAAAAAATAACTAATAATTTTTAGCTACGAAACTTAAATATAGCCAAAATATATTAGCGACGTTTTCTTAAAATGTAACTAATATTTTTTTTGTTGCTAAAATAAAGCGTAAGGAAAACCTATTAGCAACGATTAGTGAAAAATGTTGTCTATAATTTTCAGCTACGGGGATTTGATACGATTAATGAAAAATGTTGTCTATAATTTTCAGCTACGGGGGGATTTGATAACGTTTTTGACAACAAATATAAATCGTCACTAACGACTATTAGCGACAATTTCGTAGCCAAATGTTTATTTTTGTTCTGGTGTATATTATGTATAGTCCAAGGCGAATTGCAGATGAGAGAGATCCAGCACTCATTCATGTCCTAAGGTGATGGTTCAAAACTTGCAAAATGGTAGATTCATCAACAATCTATATAATCCCATGGCAGTTTATTACTTTCCCGCCTTACTCAAAGCAGTGCAAGTTTCGGCTGACTATGAAATTATGAATCGAATCGGGATCAACTCTTCTAAAATGGAAATGGAAATTATGATATCGCCCATCTCCTCCGCCCAAACTAATCATCATTCCACGTGTACGTACGGCTACCGTTTCTCAGGAACCCCTTCATGCATGAAACATCGTACCGTTTCCAACATACCTCCGAAGTTGGCGGGGGAAAACTGCTAACTGTCAATAACCGTCGAGTTCAGGAAACACCAAGACCTCCATATAAGGAGACGACACTGCACCATGCTTCTTCAGGCACCACAATACACATGAATCTTTTCTTACTCTTTTTTATTTCTTTTATTTTCACTTCCGTAATTCTCATTTCCGTTCTGTTCACGGGGATGACTGGCTCCGGGGCCTCCTCTACACCTGGCGACGACAAGCCCTCCGATGAGCAACAAAACCAGGGAAATAACTCTGGAAATGCTGCTCAGGAGAAGGCCACACTTGAATCTGGAACTACCGCTGGGGATGTTGATGCTCCTTCGGGGACTCCAACTGAAACTGGCGGTCGAGGTGATTCCGGAAAGGACAAGGGCATTGCCGAGAGTGCTAGTGCCGCTGAGTCTCAGGAGGATGCTGGTGGGAAAAAGAAAAGAGATTCAAGGGATGATCTAGGTGACGCTGGTGCTGGTGGCAGTGCAGTGAGACCTAAGCGACGATCCACTGGAGTCGTTGGTGCTGATGTACCTCCGATATGTGCTGTTTGTGGCAAGACATTTTCTTCTTTCAGGGCAATGTGTGGTCACTTAAGGGCACATACTAAGGAGGAAAAGCCTTGGAAAGGCGCATTTCCACCTCCCGTGTTTGTCGCCGACTGGGGCGATAACAAGAGAGGTGAAGATGACGACGATCCTGAGGCCGCTAGGAGCATTATTGAAGAAGAGGTGGTGCCTGCTCTTCTTAGTGTTGCTCAGGAGGCCGTGGCTAAGCTCCAGCAGGAACAAGTCGGCGCTGGCGTGGACCTGAACGTAGTCCCAGATGATGATGAGACTCCACAAGAGCCTGCTGCCGCTGAAACTCGCACCAGGAAGCTTCCCGCGGATTTCGATTTGAACCTTCCACCTCCGGAGGACAGCGATGACGAACCGCCTGCTGCTTGAATGAGAGTTGCGCGTGTTCCGGGCACGTAGAATTTTATATTCCCTAAATCTGTGGACTGTGCGGTATCCGCATGATGATAGTTTGTAATAAGTTGCCCGAATAAAGACTTCCGAACTGAATGGATTTGATAGTTATTGCATGTGTTTTCTCTCTCCCGTCTATTTGTTCATGCATTTTGGTTTCGTCGTTTTACTGTCATGGATCCATCTCAGCCATGCAAGACGAGAAAATTGTACGTGTAAAAATGATTTCATCTGTTTATTCAACGTTCAAAAAGTCTACTATCGCTCTTGCATGGGCATTTAATATGGATTTGTAAATATCACGAGGACAAAGAATGGTACCTGTTTATGCCACATAATATGCAAACACATCTCGAACTTGAGGTTCTGAACAGAGCCACTGTTGTTGTCTTTCTTCGTTATAAATAGTGGCTAATAATGTTGCATGGTCGATGAAAAACCCTTGTACATTTTTCCAGAAAAATGGAACCAAGAACACTGATAAATAGCCCAAATCAACCTCTGCCACGAAGGCTGAGATTAGATAAGGAGCAGTGGTGGACGGACGCCGTTCTCATAAAAATCACTGGACCAGCTTTTTTATATCAATAATCCTTATCCGTAACTTCTTACTAACATTTGCTTGTACTGATAGGCAGCAGTGATGATTGTGTCTTCACTTTCCTTTCTTTTTCATCTTTTGTGAAATGAAAATAGTCTATATTCCTTGTTTTACAGTTTAAACTTGTTTTGCCTCCCAAGAGACTTGCATAGGATAAATATAGTTAAAGAGACTCTCTTCTTTATTCATTGCTGGTTAACCTTTTCTGTCACAAAAACTTCCTCTTTCCCTCTTCTTCTGCTGCTATGGATCCCTACAAGGTACCGACTCTTACTTAATCCCTTCACCACTTCTCTTTCTTGGAATTGAATAAATGGTCTACTTTATTTTTCTCCTACTCAATTTTTATGCATGCTATCTTGCTCTTATTTGGCTGAATTTGGTGCAGTACCGACCTTCAAGTGCCTACAATTCTCCTTTCTTTACTACTAATTCTGGAGCTCCTGTCTGGAACAACAATTCCTCACTTACCGTCGGATCAAGGGGTAAATTGCGTAGCTCTCTCTACTTTCATCAACCCGTTTTGTTCATTGCTTTAAGTTGCACCTAGCAACTCTAGACTGTTTTTGTCTTTGATTCTGTTCCTTGCGTATTGTTAACCGTACACTACTAAGTGTCAATAAGCAAGATTTCTTGAAGAAACAAGTGTTTCCATCCGTAATAATTCCAAAAAGTTGCGGGATTTTGTCATCACTGCAGTTTAATGTCCCAATATGAGATAAGATTTCAAGTGTTCTTTTTCTAACAGGTCCAATTCTGCTCGAGGACTATCATTTGGTGGAGAAGCTTGCCAACTTTGACAGGGAGCGCATTCCAGAACGTGTTGTCCATGCAAGAGGTGCCAGCGCTAAAGGATTCTTCGAAGTTACCCATGACATATCTCATCTCACTTGTGCTGATTTCCTTCGTGCTCCGGGAGTTCAAACCCCTGTTATTGTCAGGTTTTCCACTGTCATCCATGAGCGTGGCAGTCCTGAGACTCTCAGAGATCCTCGAGGTTTTGCTGTGAAGTTTTACACCAGAGAGGTGACATGCTCTACTTTATAATTTTTAAGTTATAGTACTCACATATATAATTGTTAAGTTACGCACTTGTGATTTACTAATTATGCTTTATCGTTCTGGTCAGGGTAATTTTGATCTGGTGGGAAACAATTTCCCCGTCTTCTTTATCAGGGATGGCATGAAGTTCCCTGATATGGTTCATGCTCTCAAACCCAACCCCAAATCACACATTCAGGAAAACTGGAGGATAGTTGACTTCTTTTCACACCATCCTGAGAGCTTGCACATGTTCAGCTACCTCTTTGATGATGTTGGTATTCCACAAGACTATAGGCATATGGATGGCTCTGGTGTTAATACCTATACTCTGATCAACAAGGCTGGGAAGGCAAACTACGTAAAGTTCCATTGGAAACCAACTTGTGGGGTTAAGTCTTTGTTGGAGGATGAGGCTATAAGAGTGGGTGGAGCCAATCACAGTCACGCCACTCAGGATCTCTATGATTCAATTGCTGCAGGAAACTACCCTGAGTGGAAGCTTTTCATTCAGACTATTGATACTGCCAATGAACATATGTTTGACTTTGATCCACTTGATGTGACCAAGACATGGCCTGAAGACATCTTGCCTTTGCAGCCAGTGGGCCGTTTGGTGTTGAACAAGAACATTGATAACTTTTTTGCAGAGAATGAACAGCTTGCCTTTTGCCCTTCTATTGTGGTTCCTGGCATCTATTATTCAGATGACAAGCTGCTGCAAACTAGAATTTTCTCCTATTCTGATACTCAAAGGCACCGTCTGGGGCCTAATTATCTTCAGCTCCCAGCAAATGCTCCCAAATGTGCCCATCACAACAATCATCATGAGGGTTTCATGAATTTTATGCATAGGGATGAAGAGGTACTAGAGTCATGTTAAAAATTTGTACATATGATCACATTAAGATCCTGTATAACATGAAATTGCGTTATCACCCTTGGTTTCTTTAATCCCTTCTTTCATTGTGTTGGAATTTTCTCATTTTCTGATGGTGGGACTTCTTTTAGATCAATTACTTCCCTTCAAGGTATGATCCTGTTCGCCATGCTGAGAAGTTTCCAAATCCTTCTGCAGTGTGCACTGGCAAGCGCGAGAAGGTTTGTTCTTTGTTTTTGAAGATTAATTAGAAGGAACTGGGTTGACATTTGTTTCAATTTGAAAAATTGAGTGACGTTTTCTCAAGATTTTGTGATAGTTTCTGTTTCAAAGACTCTGGCTCTGGGTACCAAAGAACTCATTTTGTATCAGATGAAATCTGAATATTATGTTCACATCTTTTTTAACAGTGCATCATTGAGAAGGAGAATAATTTCAAGCAGCCTGGGGAAAGATTCCGTTCATTTTCACCAGACAGGTAGCGAATGAGAGATTTGCCAGATAACCTACAACAGATTGCTCATTTACTAATCCTACTCCCCTCTTTTGTTTTGCTTAACATCTCCAGGCAACAGCGCTTTATTCGCCGTTGGGTTGAGGCCTTGTCTGATCCGAGGGTTACATATGAACTTCGCAGCGTTTGGATATCATATTGGTCTCAGGTGCTGTGCTTTATTGTTTCAATTTATAGTGAAGCGCATAATGAATGTTTGGTCGTAGCAAACTGAATTAGGTTCTTTCTTGAGGCCTGTTTCTGGTTGATATTAAATTTCACACGCAATAGCCATGTCATTAAACCAATGATTACTTAGGCACCCGTCTGTTTGGGTTGTGGTACAGGCTGACAAGTCTCTGGGCCAAAAGATTGCTTCTTACCTGAATATGAAGCCAAGTTACTGAAGATGACTGAAGACATTTGAAGAAAGAAGAAAGTTGTCAATTATTGAAGAATGACATCGTTGTGCTTTCTGTATAACTTAACATAAAGAGGTCTTCTTAGACTTGGATCCTAGTTATACTGTAGTATGATGATCTATTGTGTCATTAATTGATTGTTCTAATAAGACTTGGATACATTTGTTGCTCTCAGTAGACTCCTGCATGGAAGAGGAAATTATGGTTTAACAGCTAATCTATGGTGTTTGCAATTCGTCACCTGCAAAAGAAATATTAAGGTTTTAAAAAATCCATCTAGGAAATTCCAACAGGTAATTATTCAGACCCAGCATACGAACAGTTGAAGGATCACTATCACAAAAGGCTTCAAGGCATATGCTGCAAGCATCATCACAGGCCTCCTGGATTCCCCCTTCCACAAATGCTGCAGGCAGGGACGGAGCCATATATAGGGGAGGGGGGGCCATGGCCCCCCCCTTTCAATTTTTTTTATTAAAAAAATTACTTATATATAAGTGGCCCCTCTTTAAAAAAAATATAAGTGGCCCCCCCTTTAAAAAAAATCCCTACCTTTAAAAATCTCGGCCCCCCTTAAAGTTGAGTCTGGCTCCTTCCCTGGCTGCAGGTGATGTCAAATGTGCCTCAGACTTCGAGGTCTCTTCCACTCCCTATAGATCAAGTTACTCAACAAAATCAATACAACTTTTTATTAAGATAATTACAGAGACTGAACATAAACCCAATACAGAAATTAAAAGGGAAAGTAAGAAGTTGGGTTTCGCGTTTGGGCAAGTTAAGGAAACATAAACTTAACAGTTGGTTAGAAAGCAAGGTCAATTAGATGAAATTCCAAGTCCTTAAAGAGTTCCAAATTAGGGGCGTTTTTACATATTTCACGATTTCATCAATCAAGTAGGAAGAACAAGATTTTCAAAAATATAAATCTATACTTACACAACCATATCAATCACGTCATACACAATAAACAAAAATCAATCCTTAAGACTGAGACGCACGAAACAGAGAGAATATAGACGCAGTCCCATGATAAAATTAACCGATCGAAAATCAACTGAATCTTTAAAAACCAAGGAAAAAATAAAC
>JAOSBL010000212.1:10228954-10243407 GCA_027568915.1 Erythroxylum roraimae
AGATGAGTTTTGATATATACGGAAGTGACGGAAAAATCTCTACCCGAAAAAGCTATAATTTGGGCTTTTCTGAAAAGTTTCAAATTTTAGCTTTTGAAAAAGCTTTATTTTAACTTTTTTAAAAGCTATTTCTACTTGAAAAGTGCTTTTGAAGTTTGCAACTAAACACCCATTTTTTCCTAAAAATAACTTTTGCGGTGAAAAAAGTACTTTTAGAGTCTCTAAAAGTTGAACAAAACAAGCACTTAGTTTCTACTGCTTACGAAGTTGTGATATTATAGTAATGTTTCGCTGTTCGTGGGCCATGTCTTCCCATCTAATATGCAATATAACTCTGGAGGATGCCAGTTCTGTCAAAAGATTTGATCTTTGGCCGAAGAACGGAATAAAAAGAAAAAAAGATCTGATCTTTGAGTAAGAGTAACAGGTGAGAAAAACTTTATTATTAACTAACTTCAGTGTAATGAAAAACCAGTAGACATTGTTAAGGAACCCGACTATGAAAGAAAATTACCTTACCAAGATTTAACTACTTTTATTAAAGTAGCAAGCATACGCAAGTACCGAACCAAACTACGTTAAGCATGTGAACGTTGAATTAAGATCTAACGGTTCGAAGTTCGAACCCACTAACAGAAATAGCGATACGTAAATGTTTGACAATGTCTGAGGGTCCCTTGAGAGGTGGAGTGTTAAGGAAACAGCCAGCATCTACCAGGCATCTTCGCTGTGCTTAATTAAAGGCCTGAAATGCTGGCACGGCTCGGCTTTCTTTTAGCCCAAACCCGTCGAAAGTTCCGCCCAAACAACACCACCTCACGACCACGACTTTTCATAGTACAGTCAGACATCCAAAGAGGGCAAAAACCGAACGAGGGAAGTGAAGAAAGTGGCAAAAGCCAACTTCTAATAACAAACAAACAGAATTGATGCGCTTGGGGAAAGATTCGTCTTTTTTGGGTTTGTAGTGTCGCTTTTTCAGAGCAAAAGCATTTACTTTTACTGGTTTAGGCCTCTTCTTGGATTGGATCTTGAAATTACAAGTAGCTTTCACGTGTGATCTTGTCGTGTCAAGGTAATTATCCGACCTGCCTTAATATGTTTGGTGCCTTGCAATGCATGGGACTTTTCACAATTTAGAAGTTTTCATTTAAAGCATTAAGTTGTAACTGGGATTGAGTTCCGATAAGCTTTGGTGATTGAAATTTAACTTAAAATCTTACTGTTAAAAAGGTTTATCAATTTTGGATTTTGAAGTGGTAAATTTGTGTTTTGTGTATGTTCGTTTTGTTGGTTTTTGTTGGCAGCGAGTTGGAAATCCAATAATGATGGAGAGAGCAGAGTCGGGGCAGAAGCTGTATACACGTATGCGTCTGTGGGAATTTCCAGATCAATATGTGATTGAACCCACTGACGGATCCTCAGGTTCCCCTTTGGCGATCAATCGGGCCGATGGCTCCATGAATCTGATAGGTTTATTATTTGCTTTTGCTTTTAGATTGTATTGTCTTGTTGTTTCCGCGGGCTTCTTTAGATTCTTGTAGATAATGATTGTTGTTTTTGGGACTCTAGATGAAGTTCCGGAGTGCAATGCTCTTCGAGTTCCTAAAATTCAGACGATCTTTGGGGTTGTTGGAATGCTAAAGCTCGTGGCAGGTAATGCATTAATTAGAGAACTCTTCTTAAACTAAACAACAAAAGAACCTTTCCAACAATCATCTGTTTGCATGTTTTTGTAAGCTCAACAGTTTACGTCTCCACTGTTCATAATGTCAATTTGCTAGTTGTATTTGATTATCTAATGTTGCCTATAGGATATTACCGTAAAGCGTTCTGCTATATTCTTTTCAACTTCATAATTACAAGTGATTGTCTAACCTTATTGTCATATTCTGCTATGCGTTTAGGATCGTACTTAATAGTTATAACCGTAAGGGAGTGTGCTGGATCATATCTGGGACATCCAATCTTCAAAGTTAAATCTTTGAAAACTTTTCCATGTGACCATTATTTAAAAAATTCCTCCACAGAACAGGTAACTCTTATCTACTCTTGCATTCTCTAGAATGATATTTTCGGTGCTACAAAAGAATGATTTGACCCCATAGTCTTCTCATTTCTGCCTTATTTTCTGCAGAAAAAGGTGGAGAATGAATTCTCCGCCCTGCTTAATGTTGCTGAGCACACTTCTGGCCTGTATTTCTCATATGACACCAACTTAACATTAAGGTTAGTGTTTATTCAACTTCAGTCACATTATTAGATCTTTAAATTAGCATTATGAACCAAACTATTAAATTATTGTGAGGCCTGTATTTCTCATAAGACACCAACTTAACACTATGCTTAGTGCTTATTCAAATTCAGTCACATAATTAGATCTTTACATTAGTATTATGAACCAAACTATTAAATTATTGTGAAACCTTAGGTCACACTCTCACCTTGTCCTCCAAATGCATTGGCACTTGACGTGTATATTAATTACCAGATCATCCTTTCTAGCATGTAGGCCATGATAAAACTTCAGGTGTTGCAATGCAAAATGAGGTGTGAACGTTAAAATTTCATTGCTCAGAAGTAAAATAAAGAACTAAGCTAATGTCAAGGCTTAAAGGGGGGTAGGAGTATAATTCAACAGTTAAGCTAGTTTCAAGGCTTAAACAGGAGTAGGAGTATAATCTAACATTCGATTATACACCATGATGATAATTTTTTATACAGTGTTAACTATTAGGAAACTACCAGCATTTGTAACAAGATGCTAATTAAGAAGCAAAGACTCTTTTTGGATGGTACAACTAATTGGTAAAGTATACGATCTTCAAGTTTCTATGCATGCTTATGAGATTTCTTGGCTAAATTAAAGGGATGGTCTCTTATGTTAACAGTGGACAACGATTACATGATTTGGGTGATGAATCTAAATTGCTTCCTCTTTGGAGACAGGTGATCACAAGATTTAAATTCATGAAAGTATCTCCCTCTCTTAAAAGTTCCTTTTATTTTCTTGGATGTTGATGGATTCTTATGCAGCAGAAGTAGCCTCTGTAAATATAAGCCTTCAACTTTGTAGTTTTCTTTCTCATTGATGTTTCCTATTATGTCTAATCATCCATAAATATCAGTTATGCTTATGTCATATATTTGTTACAGGCAGAACCAAGGTTTCTCTGGAACAATTATATTTTGGAAATGCTCATAGATAACAAGGTTGGGTTCCCTTAGTTTCTTTTTTAGTTACATTCACCATCTTCCTCATTAGTTACATTCACCATCTTGCTTCAGATTTTAATGCTTGTGGCTAATAAATTGCTAATCATTCATTTGATCTTCTTCCTGCAGCTGGATCCATTCCTTCTTCCTGTTGTCCAAGGCAGTATCCTTTTGAAAATTTCAATGTTTGATATAAAAATTATTGGAAAAAAAACTAGTTTAGCTCCAGCCTAACCAATGCTTAAGCTTCATCCTTAACAGCTGACCAGGCTTTCAGAACTTCCAAGCAGCCATTGGAAAGGAAATTGCTGATGTTACTCTAATTGCTAGGAGATGCACTCGGAGAAATGGTATCTTTTCTATGTTATAAGTTGTAGCCAGTTCCTGAACTGTTACTCCACTTTTGTCATTGTAATAACTAAATAAGACAACATATTTATTGATTTCGTGACATTCTGATGAATGCTGATGAAAAAGCATCATTACCAGCTAAGTTTTTTTCTGTGATCCAAGTAGCATCTAGCAATATAATGCCTGGTGCACTCTAAAATGCCAATTGATTTTCATTATTGTAACTTGTACAGCGTCAGATATAGATAATAAGTATCATCTTTATGTTTTTTTTTGGGTGATTTCATTTAGTTATGAAAATATTTCTCTTGGAAGGCACTCGCATGTGGAGAAGAGGAGCTGATTCTGACGGTTATGTTGCTAATTTTGTGGAAACTGAGCAGATTTTACAGATGAACGGGTTTACTTCATCATTTGTTCAGGTAAACATATGATATAGTTTGTATATTGTAAAACTTGAGTAGTTACTATGAACACCCTTCTTTGTTTAACAGGGAACTGAAAATTCTGGACAGTCCTAATTTCAAAAAAACAGTAACTTTGACCTTGTTATTGAGAATCGTTGATTTTTCAGTTGCCATGCTTGGTATACATGTCGTGCAATGAGTAATTAGGACTGTTTCTTTTCTTTTGCTTATTGTATGTTGAACAGGTTAAGAGGTATCAAAGTTAATCTCATCTACTTTTTTCATTTTATTGTTTTTCTGAAGGTTAGGGGATCTATGCCATTTCTTTGGGAGCAGATTGTTGACTTGACATATAAGCCTAAATTTGAGATCGTGAGACCAGAGGAAGCTGTAAGTGATGGTTGTTTCTTGCACAATCTGTTTTAACCTATGGCACCTGTAGTCCCTTGGTTTAATTCCTGTTGCATCACATGTTAACCAGCCACGAGTAGCAGAGCGACATATTCTTGATTTGAGAAAGAAGTATGGGAGGATATTAGTCATTGATCTCGTCAATAAGGTGCACACTATCTTCAACTACTGAGTTTGGAGGATTAAAGTGTTCAATTAATTTTGTTTTCCTTTTGTGCAACATGCTTTTGTCAGAAATGTTATCTTGGTCCAATTTTGTTGTCTTTATGTATTCCATAATTATACTTGACAGCTGGACCCGAACACATGTTTTTAAAGTATGGTTCTTGGTACATGCAAGTGTCAAGGAGTGGCAGTGGATTTTGTTTCTAACCATATTAGGACAACTGTTTTTATATTTATGCACTTTGATCTCTTATCAGCATGGAGGCGAGGGGCGGTTAAACGACAAATTTGCAGAGTCGATGCAATCTGTGATTAGTGATGATGTAAGGTAGAACTTCTTTTCTTCTAACTTCAGCTTTGCTGTGCTGCTAATATGTTGTTCCTTTTGATGGACAATTGCTTCTGAATGTTGTAGGTATCTGCACTTTGACTTTCATCAAATATGTGGTCATGTCCACTTTGAGCGACTTTCCATCCTTTATGACAAAATAGCAGATTTTCTTGAGAAAAATGGGTAACACTTTTTGCCAAACTTTAAATAATTATTAATGATTTGACTCTCATGTCCTTTAAATGTATTGCATGGCTTACTTTTTACTGCCCTTCTGTGATTGGCAGGTTCCTTTTGTTGAATGAAAAGGGTGAGAAAATGAAAGAGCAAACTGGGGTTGTGAGGACCAACTGTATTGATTGCTTAGACCGCACAAATGTTACCCAGGTAGTTGACATCCTGTTGTATATGATATGCCATTTGGTCACACTGCACAATTTCTTGCTTTCTTTTCGATTATTTGCATTGCATAACAATAGCAGGTTATGGTTGCAGAGCATGATAGGGAGAAAAATGTTGGAAATTCAACTCAGAAGGATTGGAGTTTTTGGCGCTGAAGAAACTATTACTGCACATCCGAATTTTGATGAAAGCTTCAAAATATGTGAGTGTTTTATATTTGCTTCCAAAACTATTTCAGTGAAGGCTGGTACTTTTCCTTCAATACTTTTCTGCCTTTTTGATGAATGTTTTATTTGTCTGTTTTACCTTTAGTGTGGGCTAATCATGGAGATGATATAAGCATTCAATATTCTGGCACTCCTGCTCTCAAAGGAGATTTTGTAAGGTACCATTTCATGGATGTTTCTTCAAATTATATATGCCGAAACTTCACGCATCACACTGATTAACTAACCTCTACTATGCTAACATTTCTGAATTTTCTCTGAAGCGGTAACGTCCTCTCATAATTGACTTTATTCTATGATGCTGTGCATTTTTGCAACTTAGTCAGACTCGAGCAGTTGTTGAACTTTATGAGAATTGACAAATCATCTTCCTTACCCACTCAATGGTTTGAACTCCTCAATATAGTTCCGGACTAGGTATTAGAGCCATTATTATCGAAAGGTCTCAGATTGAAATTAAGTTAGCCATGTATATAATAATTCGACATTTCACTTTCGCCACAAATTTAGATTGATGCTTTATTGATCCTCATGAAAATTCTTTTATGTACAGTTGAGTGTTTTAAGAGTTGGAAGAGTAGAATTAGAAATTGATAGGAAAGTAATATGATTCAGCCTCTTGTAATCACTTAGCTTTTTCAGTTCAATGATTTTTTTGACAAATTGATGACTCATCTTGACACTCATGATCATATTTATCCATATTTGTCTGAGCGTACAGGAGGCTTAATGGTGGCACCCCCACCTAAACCCTGATTGTCAAAAGGAAATCTGTTTGATTGGTTTAAAGGCTCTACGGTTTCTTAGAAGCAAGAATAATGATGAAAAAGGACATAAGAGATCATCGAAATAGTTTAAAAGTTACTAGTGTGGAAAAGGAAATAACATACTCATAGATTGATGCTAGTCAATTTGTTTCACTCTTTTTGGATATTATATTGGTATCTTCTATTTCCTTTACATGCTCTAATCATCCTTTTCTGTATCCCATCAACCCTTTGTTAATGCCCTTGATTAAAATCTTTGTAATATACCTCTATGGGTTTACTTAGATAAACTGTGATAATGACAGTAACCTGTATGAAGACCTAATACTTGTCTGTGCAAACTCATATCCTGCTGTTAAATTGCAGATGTGGCCAGCGGACCATGCAAGGGATCCTTAAAGATGGTATGAACTCCCTTGTCCGCTATTACTTGAATAACTTTTCTGATGGAACAAAGCAGGTTAGTAGACTTCATTGTTGATTCAGATTTCAGGCACCGCAAGTGTTAGTACAATTCGTATCAGTGCTATCCTTGATTGTAAAAATTTTCTATTTTGGGGTCTGTTGTCCCAGAAACTTAGTTTTGGCATCCCTCAGGTGTGGATAACCTTCTGTTTTTGGGACTCAATTATTCTTGTAGAAAGTTATCATTAGCACACTTTTTACTTACAAAGCATCTCATGAGGATTCATACAATATCCTATATATCATAAGCTTAAATTTCTTTCTTCGTATTTATTAACACGCGGATCCTGACTTAATCTTTCCTTTGGCACTTGTGAAGGATGCAATTGATCTCCTGCAAGGACATTACATTGTTTCTGTAAATCGGGATATGACCTCTCCATCTCAAACAGGGGGTCTCGAGAGTGTAGCTGTAAGTGCTAGTCAAACAAACATATTTCCATAAAGAAATTTTTTGCATTCCTTAGGATTTTCAGTATGCTTACCAGAATGTATTGCAAATTTCTGAGATTCGGTACATCATGAAGTAACTCCAATTCTATCCTGTTCTTTTGACCATCCGGAGACTGTTGTTCTGATTGCATGTGGCTCAAAATGAGCTACCTTGAACTGATGTCAAGTTGATTTTGACAGTCTCTTCCTCTGGCATTGTCGTTGGTCTTGATCTGCTTTATTTTGGCTATGATGTCACTTAGGCAAGGTGAGTGGGGTTTGTTCTTACTTGTCTAGAGAATTGGAGGGTGAAAACTATCTCTATCCCACTCATGACCTCCCCTTCTTTGCAGGGCCGTATGATGTTCGACATTTGTTCTTCTCAATTTTGTGGACAGGCCTTGGTGGGGGGATTGCAGCATTGGTTAGAGCAGATGGGAGAATTTTCTGCAATCGCCCTCGTCTGCATAAGCCTCGACGTTAATTCACAATGCTCTACCAAGTACAGATTTCATGTTAAACTTTAAAGCTCAGCTCTGCCACTGCCCATGAACTCAAATGCCCCATTCTTTTTGTTCCTTATTTTGGGTGCATTTTTCAAGATCCTACAAAGTGCAAAAGTTGTTCGAATATCTGTTATTACTATAAAGTCCTATTTATTATGTACACTCATCCAGACCACTGTTTACTTATAACGGTAATCGTAATATGTAACGATTAAAAAATTTAATTAATTTTACCATTTTAACTGTAAAATTTTTGACTCCATTTATTTTACGGTTTAGTTTTTAATTTTTTTGTTAGATTTATTTTAATATTTTTTATTGTTAAAAACTGATCAGTTTATTAATTAATTGATTAATTTTGTAAGTTAATCAATTTTTGTAAATTAAAATAAATAAATAATTTTTTATGTAATAGTTTCTTTTTTAAATTAGATTTCAAATTCTTCATCAGAAGAAGATAATTCTTTTCAATTATATTAAAATTTTTTTAATTTTATTTAATTTTATCCGATTTTGTAACGATTTAATACCAGTTGAATATTTTAAACCTTAAATTTCTTATTTTACTGGTTTAACTTTCACTCCAGTTTTAAAAATATTAGTAATATCAATAGTTATTGCATCACTTAATTATAATTACCATAAGAAAGAACTAATAATAACTTCATGAAAAACAAATTTTAAAAAGAAAGAACTGATGATAACTTCATGAAAAACAAAATTTAAAAAGCAAACAAAAAGAATTTAAAAAATAGAAAACAACAAATTTGACCAAAAAAAAGAGAGAATGTAGTTAGTTTTGTTTTAATGTAATATTTATCCTTACTATTAATCTAATTTGGATTGTTTCATCTCTATTTCATTTTTTTTTGTAAGTCAGTAAATTTTATAAATAAGTAAAAGATATTGATTTGTATAAATAAGTAAAAGATATGTACAAATCAAGAGATTGCCCATGATGCCAACTCTTATCCAAACCAAAAGGGAACCCTTACATAAAAACATGAGGAATCCTACAATTATTCCTCATGACCATACAAACCATAACAGCGAGCCTAACATATCTACTAACCAAGATGATCATATAGATGACCATCTTACCAGTAATACAACCATTTCCTTACAATAGTCTCAAGCAGAAGAATAAACTAGTTAAGTCTACCTACTAACCCATAACTTCAAGACAACACATCATAATTAGAGTTCTTCTCATTTCCTGAGCAATGTGGGATCTTCTTTGTGTAGGATATCGAAGGTGATGAGGTAGGAGAGATAGAGCCTTACCATTTGCATCTAGCTTCCATCTTTTTTCTCTGTCGAATATTTGCTCAACTCTCACCCAACCTTCTTTGGTAAACCCAAACTGGACTTCCATATTTTAAGAAACCAAACAAAGGAGTAGGGGATCTCCTACTATTAAGTAGTGGGGTTAACATAAACTTCATTGTGATCATCTTTTCTGTTGCTAATGAGGGTCTATTGTCGAAGGAGTGTCCCCCTGTAGCTTGTGACACCATGCTTCCAAGACTTTAAGGCTTTTTGGAGATTGAGGCATTCCCTGAATCTGATGTCTCTCTTGCTATAGATACCGAAGAGGGATTGGATTTCCCTCTATTTTCTTGAACCTGAAATCAAAACCTACAGACATTACATTAGAAGAATAAAACACTCCAACAATTACCTTCTCTCGGTGTTTGAGCTGAGTTGTTCCATAACTTGAAAGATCACTTTCGTGTTGAAGCTCCCCACTTCCAAGGCTTCATCTTTGAAGGTTCAAAGGTTTCTTTCAATCCATAGGTTGTACACAATAATAGAAAGGATGATGAAAAACATATTGATGTCACAGTTTCTGGAATTTGGTGGATGGTTGAACCAATTTAGAATGGAATGGAGGTTTGTCAGGTGAGGAAGGTGTAGTTGGAAGTGATTAAGATAGTTTAACCACACTGCTTTAGAGAAAGAACATTCAAAGAACAGGTGCTCGATAGCCTCATTGTCCAAGGCACACAAGGAGCACCGATTTGGGGTGTGAGGGTAAAGAAGTTTGTCCCTTGTTTGCAATTTATTCAGAAAGGCTAACCATAAAATGAAGGAGCACCTAGGGCTATTCCTTTTATGCCATACTAGTTTATGCCAAGGTACACTCTGATTTGGAGGTTTCATGAAAAAGTAGGTTGAAGCATTTGTATACTTTTTTGACGAGCTTGCTAGCCATTCCAAACTATCAGGTCGTGAACAATCTGATTGATATTGTAGAGGTTCTAGATTACTTATGGTCCCGACTGTTGCCTCTTGCCAGCACCACTCATTACTCCTGATTACTTCAGACACTTTTACAGTCATAGGTAGCTTCAACCCATTGATTACTCTAGGAGTTGAGAGATCCATCAAGATACCTCTCGGATGCCAAGGATCCTGCCATAAGAAAGTAGAATTTCCATTTCCTATTCTAAATCTGAATTGGTTCCTAATTTGATCTCTAACATATAAAATCTTTCTCCAACTCCACGAACTACAGTTGTTAGGATGGGTGCTCCAGAAATTTTACATTTTCAGAATTATAGTGTGCACCCAACTAACCCACAGAGCTTCCCTATCATTAAACATAATCCAAATTCTTTTCCCTATCAGCACATTATTCCAAGTAGACAAATGCTTAATACATAAACTACCCTCTCTTTTGGGTCTACAAAGGTCATTCCATTTAACCTTAGCATGAGCTTTTGTCACCACCTTTCCAGACCACAAGAAATTCCTAAGTTTTGTCTCTATTTCCTAAATAATGGAGGAAGGGAGAATGAAATGACTAGACCAATACACCTGAAAAGTAGAGAGGACCGAAATAACTAATTGAAGTCTACCGGTATAAAAGAGATTTTTATGGGTCCATTTGTTAACTCTGGCATCAATTTTATCCAACAAAGATAAACAATCCCTCCTAGACAACTGACCTATTAAGAGAGGTACTCTCAGGTATCGAATGGGAAGGTGACCTCTTTTAAGACCCGAAATAATTTCCATTTGATGGGCCATCTGGTCCACATCAGGAGACAAAAAGAACTGACTCTTGGAAAGGTTCAAGTCCATGCTAGATAAATTAGAAAAGGTGCGCAAGCAATTAAGTAAAGTTTGGGCCGAAGCCAAATTGGTATGACAAAACAGCAAGAGATCATCAGCAAACAAGAGATGGGTGAGTTTAAGGCCTTTACACCTCCAGTGGTATTTTGTTAGATCTTGAATTTTTCTAAATTTCCTATAAATTGCTTAAATAGGTATTTATGTTTGTTTGTTGGTTTAGAATTTTTTATTTTATTTTATTTTCTAATTGGGTCATTAATTAGAAATTTGAGGGAAGGATTAGAAATTGAAATTAGAATGAAGTGTTAGGATTAAGTTAGATTTAGTAGTTAGTAGGCTTGTTAAAGGAAAAAGTAGAGCCATAAAAGACAAAATAAAGGGCAAACTTGGGAAAACAAGGTTAAGGAGGGCATAATGGGAAGAAAAGGAGTAACAAAAGGGATTGAAATTAGAAGAAGAAGAGAAGATGTCGTGAGCAACCAAAGAGAGGGAGAGAAAAATGTGAGGGAGAAGAGAAGAAGAAGAAAAATAAAAAAAGCTAGGGAAAAAGGAAGGAAAAATCGTGGGAAGAAAAAGAAATCAAGGCTTTCAAGGTAAGTTCTTCATCTTTGCATCTTGTTTATTGAAGAAATGGGTTGTTGTGTGTGAATGAAGAAGTTTTAGAGAGAGAAAGGGGTTTGTGTTGAGAATGCTTGGGGAAAGAAGAAGATTGAGAGATCCTTTGGGTTTTTGGGTTTCTAAGCTAGGTTTTGGATTTTCTAACCTAGATGGACTATGGGTAGGTTAAGTATTAGCTTGATTAGGGTTAATTTCTTTTGTTGTGATTTTGAGAATTTTGGGAGATTTCCAATTGAATTGGAATTGAATGAGAATGTTGGTTGTGTTAGAGAATCAAAGACAACCTATCCAAGAGCAAGAGGAAGGACACAATTAAATTTGGATTTCAAGAGTTATAAGGTGGGTAATTTATTTATAGTTGTTGTATAATATGAGCAAAATGCCTTGTATGTGTATTGTGTGCAAAATGGCTTGTTTTGAATTGCTATGATGTGTTTTATGTTATGTTATGCATATTGATGTATGAAGATTAAATTATGAGTATGATTATGCTATGCCTTGTATCATGGCATTTTGATTAAATGAAAAGAAGAAAAGTATGAGAATATGAAATTGTAAATGATTGATTTGAGCATGAAAATTGATTGTGTTTGGGTGAGAGAGGAACCGTTTCGTAGTCACGTGCACGTCAATATAAAGCCTTCTCCTAGCTGCCCACTTGTGGCCCACGAGATCCGAAAAATGGACTCGTTTCGTTTACGGTGTAAACTTCGATTTCGCCGTTTTGTTTCACGGAACCCTCGAGCCATTTGGTTGTGCATTTGCATTTTGACATGTTTAGTTATGATGCAAATTGTGTGTTATGCTTGGATGATATTTTGAATTATGAAATGTGAATTGAAATTGTAAATGTTGAACTTTCATTGCAAAGTGTATGCCTATATGAATGTTTATATAGATATGTTTGATTGTGTGGCTCATCGCCAATGGCTATAAATATCTTAGTCACTGAGCTGTATAGTTTAACCCAATATTTTTCCCACTCCTCAGGTGCAGATCAAGAAGATCCGTGAATCCTTGCAAGGCATTTGGACAATTTCGAGAGAGTTAGCTTTTGTATTAAGTTAGTAACTAGTCGTTTGGATAGCTTTACAAGCATATTGAACATTGAGCATCAAACGTATTTTTGTAACTTGTGTTAAGATTTGATGAAATGTCGATATGTAATTAAAGCTATGTATGAAAGCTTTGAATGAATTTCATTTTGATTTGGAAATGAATTGAGGATTGAAAAAGTTCCCTTGTGTGTGTGCTTATTCATCTTGTAGTGTATAATTCATATTTCAAGTTTTCATAAGGGTTAAAATTGTGTTTTGACTTCATGGAGAAAATTGGGTTAAATTAGGCTATATTAGATAAAGTGGTCTTCTTGAAAGTTGTAGTTAATCCTCTTAGCTTTCCATCGGTATAAAGTTTGTAAAATTTGGATATCGAAGTCGAGAGTTATGAGCATTATAAGTGATGATGCTGTATGGGAGGTATGAACATGATAGCTATGGTGAAGGATGAGAGTTTGTGTATTCTATGAGTTTTTGAGTTGAGATTTGGGAGTTAAATGCATTCAAATTGGTAATTGAATGTTTGAAGAGTGTTATTGCACTAGAAGAGTTGAATTTGGGAAGGTTATGAGTATATTTGGTGTTAGAATGGATGCTAGAAGCATTGGAGAGGCTTTGGAAAGAGTTTTGGGTCACCCATGTCCATTTAACGGACCTTCTCGGGTGAAAAAGGACCCTCAGCCCAGTGCATGTCCGTTAAAAGGACATGAATGTCCATTTAACGGACCTTCTCGAGTGAAAAATGGCTTTTACTCACGGGTCAGCTACAGTAAATCGCGATTTTGACTACTTTAGAGGCCGAATCTTGCTTCGAGGTCTCCTAAGAGTTGTAGATCTCGAAGTTCTCTTTCAAATGATCTAAAAACGAAATCAATCCGACATTTGTAGCAAAAGTTATGGCAATCGCGCCAAGATAGGTACAGTTGGAGTAAGGACATAAACATGTTAGATTCCTTTGGCCATAACTTCATCATCCGACCTCCAAATTGAGTGATTCTTGAAGCATTGGATTCCTAACACGTTTTGCTACCTCTCCACAAAAATTGGTAGCTTTTGGGTGTTGAATTCGAAAAGATTGATTCAAAGCAAGTGAGGGTTCGTTGAAACAACCCCACAAGAAAACCCGCTCACGCTTTTAGGCTTCGGATTGGATAGTTGGGTTTCGGAAATGTGGTCCAATACCTTGGTTGGGCTTCGGGAACGGGTTCCAACATATTTAAAAGAAGTACTGCCATCTATACAAACATTCAGGCTCCTTGATAATACCTTCATACAAATAATAAAGAGAAAAGGAGATAAAGGATCCCTTTGTCTTAAGCTTGACTTTCCTCGAAAAATTTTTAAGGGAGACCCGTTGATCAAAATAGAATACGAAGGTGAGGTTATATACTCTTCGATCCATTCAATGAACTTAAGAGGGCAACCTATAGCTACTAGCACATTCAGGAGGAAATCCCAATGGATCGAGTCACAGGCTTTTTGTAAATCTACTTTAAAAGCACATCTCCTGTGGTTATTAGCAAGATGGTAATTCTTGAAAATCTCTTAGGCCAACAAGATATTATCCCCTATTCAACGGTTCTTAATGAAAGCACTTTGGTTTGGGCTGATAATGTGAGGGAGTAATTCTCTAAGCCTATTCACTATGATTTTTGCAATCACCTTATAACTCATGTTACAGCACGAGATTGGCCTATAATCAACCACTATGGAAGGATGTTCTTTTTTAGGAACAAGAGAAATGAAAGTATAGTTAAGCTCTTTGAGTAGTCTCCCATGATGGAAAAAATCTTGGATGGCCCGAGTAATTTGCTCCCCTATAATATGCCATGTATACTTAAAGAAAACCCCATTAAACGTATCCGGCCTTGGGGCCGTCTTTGGATTAAAAGAGTTGAAAACATCCCTAATCTCTTGCACTGAGGCTTCAGTAATGAGGTTGTGTAACATCCCACCCCCTACTGGAAGGGTAGAATAGTAAATTGGCATAGGATGAGAGTGATTGGGATTACATAGGAC
>JAOSBL010000212.1:10274648-10291914 GCA_027568915.1 Erythroxylum roraimae
GATGGCTAATTAGGGTTTAATGGAATAACCCCTTTAAGGTAAGATGCTCACGTTTCATGTTTTACGGTTCAAGAGTTGGGTTCCGGAAACGAGAGCCACCATATGGAGGGAAACTTCAGTTACTGAAATCAGTTATGATGTCTATGAACACTTATTGGTGTTCATACCTTTTCCTTTCCAAAGGGCTGATTAAAACAGTGGAGAAATTGATGAAACAGTTTTTATAGAGGAAAAAGAATGGAGAGAAAGGAATAGTCAAAGTAAGTTGGAAGATATTCTGTCAACCGGAAGATGAAGGTGGGTTAGGACTAGAGTCAATCTCTACTAAAAACAAATTTCTTATGACAAAGAGGACTTGGAGAATCCTTAATGATAAAGAATCAATGTGGACCAAATGGATTCATTCTTATATATTAAAAGGAAGGAGTTTGTGGGCTTTAAAAACTAAAGTCTGTCACACTTGGTTTCTTAACCAATTTCTTAGAATGAGGGAAGAGATCTACCAGCACAAGACTTGCCAGATAGGGGCAGGAGATAGATTTTACTTATGGTATGATAACTAGTCAGGAAATGGTCCTTTAATACTAAACCAGATGGCAAATTCCCTTTTAAATAGATTCCCTAAAGATACTAGCTCCAAGAAATAATAAGAAATGGAAACTGGACTCTATCCTCAGATGAGACTACACTTCTACACATTCCTCAATTCAGAAGCCATGGGGAGAGAGATAATTATTTATGGAAGGGAATCCCAATTTCTAGTATTACTACAAAAGAAGACAGAAAGATGAAGGGAAGGCCAAAAAATAGAGTAGGGTGGGATGCTTTGATATAGAATAAGGCCCTTAGACCTAATGTAAGTTTTCTGCTTTGGCTGGCAATGTGGGACAGACTGAGTACTATGGATAGATTAAAATTCCTAACTTCCTCTAAACTATGTATCCTATGCAATCTAGTTGATGAATCCAGAGACTACCTCTTCTTTGAATGTGGCTTTTCTAGAGGAATATGGGTAAAAAAAACTCTACCCTATGTGCCCCTAACTTCAACTATGGCAGACTTACAGATATTATACAAGAGATTCCTAAATTGAACATTTCAAAATATGATCAGGCTATAATACTAGTTTCGGCAGCTACATGTGTCCAAATGATCTGGAAAGAAAGGAATCGCAGAAGGTTCAAAGACCAATCTCCTTCAATAACCTCTCTCTTAGATCTCACTACTGCTAGCATAAGGGAGCAACTGATTATCAATCAATTAAACCTTTACTATAGTAGGAGAATGGATTATGTATGGAGAATATAGCAATAGCTATCTCAGTTTTAAAGAAGTAGCTACTCAATCCACTATACAGAAACTAAGCTCAATCACATTATCACACATGAACCCAGAATATACAAGCAGTTAATTCTATGCAGTTCTAAGGAAATAGAGAATTTGTTCAGTCGAAAATATTTCCCCTTTTCAGGGTAGAACACAATATGAAGATCTTTTCTCTCTATTCACTATCAATGGATTACTATTCGTACAGTGGTTAAACATGTGAAGTTCTTCTCAAGGAAAAGAAAGGAAGAGCAAGAAAGCAATAAATCATATACCTGTTTAGGGATGTGTCATCTTCCCTTTCGGGGTAGTTACTGAAGTCCCTATAAACCCATAGGGAAACAATCAAGACAAGTGATTTCAGATTAGCCATACCAGATTCGACTAAAGAGATCGTTAGAAGAAAGAGTTGAGTAGTGCATGAAACAGAAATCAAAACTGACTTGAGTCATGTTCTCCCTCATTGGACTATCACCAAAGAGCTAAGCCCTCAAAGAGCTTCCTCCCCCCTCTGGAAATGAAGTAAATTCTTAGAGTTCATAAGAAGCCCTAATTCCTAAAAGATGACTGAAGGAGAGTTGATTACCTGAGAAGAATAACTGGTAGCGAGTAAAAAGGAGAAGAGGTTGTTCCTCAGCGTCACTGCAAACATCGCCTCCAGAGCATCCAGAGCATCGTCAATCACATCACAATCACCAGACTTAATCAGGTAAAAGCTTGAAGACTCGAGAAAGTCGGGGTTCGTTTTACCCTAATTGGTTAAAGTTTGGTATTGGTAGAACGTCGTCGTTTAATGCAATCCTCTTATGTTCTGTGTATTACGTGGTTCTCCCACACGTGAGAAAGACTCTTCAAAATGTAATCTTATCTGTTTTTAATGAAAATTTTTAATTTCTAAAAAAAAGAACTTGATATGGTGCTTTTACTTTACAACTGTTTCAGATGATGTATCCAAATAAAGTATTTTTTAGTTGTCCTAGAGATAGCATCACCTGAGAATTTCAAAGATGACAGCGAGTGTCTGGGACCATTTGATTATTGGAAGGACGATAATGGGTGTCTATAAACTTTAATAGAGGTCATGTTTTGTGGGTGGATTAGCTTACAAATGGTGCAGAGTATCTGATCAACAGCATGCTAAAACATGAAAGACAAACCCAAGCTCTCTATAGATAGTTAACAAGTGATACTGGTGAGAAATTCTATTGACCAAACCTTGTGATATGATGAGATATATGATTTGTGTTTCATGTAAAACTTGGTGGTGATTAGTTGAGAAACTTTCTAGGACGAAAATGAGTTTCTTCTTTTACAGTAAATATTCAGACCTTAACAAAACCATCTTTTCAATTTAAAGGGATTTAACAAAGCTGTTGTACAAAGATTATGTTCAACTGAAAAATAGAATGATCATAAAAAAAATGGGAAAGTGCTTATGAAATTTTATTAATTGAAACAAAAATTCCTTTTTAGCGGAGAAAAAAGATGATAACTTGACAGGAAACAAGTTTCTTTGCATGGAGGAGAAGGAGCTGGAAGTGTCTTGCATCTCCATAGCTGCACCCATTCAACAAAAACACATAATGGTAATGAAGTTGTAGAACAAGCCATGTTAGTACTACTGGATTAACTCATGCTCATGCTCATACAGTGATGACATCATTGCTAATCCGTCGCACCAAGTTAATATTTTGTGTTTCAATTGTATGAATTTTTTCTATTTATTTACATAATCTCCAAAAGTCGTTGCTTTACTTGGTTACTCTACCTCTGATGAACACTATCCGTAAGGTTGATGTCTGGATTCCTTCTATTTGAGATTGCCACTTTATGGGATTCAAGAATCCCAAACCCAAAAGGAATATCCAAAACAAATACAAATTTGTAGGTGAATAGGAATCCTTTTACAATAAAAATTCTGATTTCAAAAGAATTATTATTATTATTATTATTATTGTTCTTCTACTTCTTCTTCTTTTGTTATTATTATTATTATTATTATACTCTTCAAAGTTGAATCAATATGAATACTTACTGGTCAAACCTTCCGCTAGAATTTGTTCACAAATTACGATTTGCTTACGTGTGTAGAACATGGGAACCTGTATCCAACATCTTCCATTCTTGGTGTGTAATGATTACAATGGTTCCATCATATGATCATTTGAAGTCTGTAATTTGCAGTATTGATTTAGGAGGAGGCTAAAGACATTATTTATGGAATTATAGATCTCAAATCTCTTATAGTTATTATTCTTATTAATTAAATCTAACATCCACCTAGAAATAAGTTACCTGATTTACATTTAAGTTTCCTCATATAACAAGATGAAAAGTATGGGGTCTGGGATGGAAGACTTTCATCTTATATATATTATCACTAAGGTAAGCCTATTTATTTTATTTTAGTACTAAAATGCATCTTACAATTCCAATCAACTGGTTATTTGTGGATATATTTGATTAAGCATTCTATTCCTTTATTTTTGGACATGCCTGATTAAGCTAGCATTTTGGTCTAAGGCTTATTAGTGATGCAATTAAAAAGTTTAAACTAAATTAACAAAAGTTAATAATGATATTTTATTTTCAGGATGATCTGATTCATTTTCTATATAATCTAGTTAGGATCCGAGCTAATTTTTTATTTTTGGGAGGATGTATCCAAAATGTAATAATTCATTTGAATCATCAATATGCTTAAGAATTATACCTTGTTACTTTTTCTTTTAATTTCACCAACTCTAACGAAAAATAATTTGCAACTATATATGTTCTTCTCATGGAATCATACAATACATAATTAATCCAACTTTGTAGCTTTTGTTAGATTGTTCTCACCCTCCTTGGCCTTCATGTTAAGGTTCCTATTTTTGTTTTAGGCAGTAAAGTATTGAAGTTGAATTGGTTTTGTTTACTTGTTATTGTTACTATTAGCTTATTACTAATTGCATATTTATTCTTTTGATGGAATTAGTTGTGTTTATTTGGTTATCTAAGGACTATTTATGAGCCCATTGCATCATTTGCATCTTAGTGTATAGTGGGTTGGTACTTAAGTTGTGAGGGTTGTAATTTAGGGAGTTCGATTAATTATCTTGGCAATTTATTAGTTTTACTAACAAAAAATGTAACTAAAACAGATATTATAAAAGAGTATTGAATCTTTTGAAAATTGATATTATCACTAAAAAAAGGTTCAACTTTATAGAATGAGGTAACAATGATGGTGTAGCCTTATTTCCATCTTCTCATTAAACAACGATAAATGTTTAAGGTGTGAGTATTTTATTTTCACTGACTTTACTTTTGATTGATATTAAAGATTAATAAAATTAACTTACTAAAAGAGTTCAACTATTTTTTCCAATTTAATTTGTCACAACTAAATCAAGTGAATTCATAAATTATCATAGATAAAGTCTATAGAGCAGTTGACATAATGGTGCCTAAGTAACATCATGGTTATATCTAGTTATCTAAAGGTTCTTGAAATTTACTATGATTTTGTTCTAGTATATACCTTAGTTGCGATTTGGTTAAGAGGGACTAGTGGAGTGAGAATGTGAGGCCATCAATATTATTTTCCAAGTTATGCAATTTATCTATATTATATTATAGATGGCTTCTTGTTAATTAACTTCAATGCTAATTCAATCTTTGCTCTTCATTTTGCATTGTTGTTTAAAGGTTTTTCGTGTATTTGATGCATTGGTTAAGCTTTATGTTAATTGAGGACATTTGGTGAGACAATTTGATGTTCTTAAAACAATAGAGTTCTAATCTGACGCCTAACAATAAATCAAGTGAAGAAATAGTTTAGGTTGGAGAAAACAAATTTTTAAAGATAAGAGGATATATTTGGAATCACTTCATTAAGACTAAATCAAGTGATAGAGTTGATAAGATAAAGTACAAGTATTTTTTATAGGATTTTGGTTATGGGTTCTAAGGGCAGAACATCTCGTTTAAAAAGACATATGGATTCATACATTAGGAGAAAGATAGTATTGAGAGATTAAACTTTTTTTTACCTCTAACCTAATAAAAGGAAAAAGTAAAATAAATGCTAAGACGTATAATTTTAAGAAACCTCAGCATTTTCTTATGAAGATGGCTATAAAGAATAAATAAATGTTGTCTATTGTTGATAAGAAAAGCTTCAAAAAAAAAACTTCACCTCATTTCAATCAACCTTTAACATGTTAACTAGTAATACCAAGAAGAAATATATCTTTAAGATTTATGAAGAACAAAAGAATTTGACAACAAAGACATTGTTGAATAATCACAAATGACTTACCTCAAATCAAATAAGTGGATGGCCAACACCTAAAACAAAGGTATATGGTAGTGCTAACTCGTTATATTGACAATGATTAGACTTTGAGCATTCAAATCTTGAGGTAAGTAATATTCTTTATTTTTTATTATTTGCTCATTATAATTGATACTACTTCATGTTTTTAAATGGTAGATTTATAAATGTCACAATGTTTCATATAAGTAAAAGGTTGACAATTGTATTGGTTGATTGCTTAATAGATTGTAACATTGACACGAGACTCTTAACTATACTTTGGATGACTGTAGTACGAACAATGCTATGATAAAAATCGTCAAGACCAAGTTGCAGGTTGGGAACTTGTTGATAGAAGAGAATTATTTTATATACACTATTTTGCATATAATGTGAATTTGATAGTGAAGGATGACTTGGAGATGATAAAAGAAAGGGTAAAAACAATCCAAAATATCATAGTATATTGAAGAGTAACACCCAAATAGGTTGAAATTAAAGAAACTACACAATAACTATGTATTTCATGCAAAAAGAAGTTGGTTGTGAATTGTCTAACAAGATAGAACTCCACATTCAGGACACTAGGGTTAGCAATTAAGCATTTTAAAGAATTCATTATATTAAAGCAACATGATTCTCAATATAATTGTTTAATGACATAAGAGCAATTGTTTAATGATTATCAATTAAGAACAAATAAAGAGCTAGATCACAATGATTCAGCATCAGTTTCATCTTTTATTGATACATCATCGTTAAGCATAGTTGAAAGTTTGAATTTTCGACGGAATTCACTATGAGAAAATAGTTACTTTTTAAAGTAGGATGAAGTTAAATAAATATTTGGAAGCAAATATTGTATCTATGGTTAATTTTGACAAATTATTGTAATGGAAGTAAAATGAAGTTCAACATTGATGAGGCAAACTATTGCATAAGACTTTATAATAATTTCAGGTCTACAGTTACTTTCCATACTGCTTTTAGTATTGGTGGTAGGATAAAAAGTCTTCATTGTAGTTGACTTCATCCTAAAATTGTGCAAGACATAATATATATCCAAAGTTTATTAAATGTTGAAAATGTTCAAGGTAAACTCTATATTTTATAAAATGTTAATTTCTTACTTTGTAAATTTTAATAATCATTTATCACATTATCTTATATTTTCTTTTTTGCATTGTGACATATAAGAAGATCATTCATCTAATTGATTTCTTTTCCAAAAAATATCCCATGAAAAAGGTATATTTATTTGTTTATCAAGCATTCCTTCAGTGAGATCATTACATTATTGGATATGATTTACATAATGACTTTTTTTGTAAGTAGATGAAGTATGAACTATTGATAATCTTGACTGAAATAGTTAGTTAGCTCATTTTCTTCTACTGTTAGTCTATTTTCTTTAATTTTTACTTTCAATTTATTTTTTATGCAAATAATTTGGGTTGCTGATAAATTTTAAATGAATATTTCTAACTACCCAATTACACTTAGTCCAGCTTTATCGAAACTAACGTAGCTTGATTGGACTTTAACCCTTGCCAAGCCTGATCGTGCCCAGGTTCCACCTGAAATTGAGAGAACGAGATCCTCTGTGTCCCTTAGGGTGTTCTAACTCTGTGCTATTTAATTTTATTTACACATTTATAATGAAACAAGGTAGAAACTGGTTTATGGGAATAGAAGATCTGTACTAAACTAAAGTCATAAGCAATTTGAGTCTTAACTAGATCTATTGTCATTCCTAGATCTTGCTGCAGCTAAATGGAAGGGGAAAAAAAGAGAGTTTATTTTACGAAACCTTTTCCAATTCAATATACTAGTTAACCCTGCTAATGACAAGGGTTTATGACATTTTAACAAAGAAGTCGTTGTAATTGAATCTTGTAAAGCCCCTATCTTGCTAAGCCGAAATCTGCCATTTCTGCATTGTAGTTAACAGAAACTGCACAAAGGCGAATCCCCATTTGGTTCTTCTTGGTATTGCATGAAGATATCTTGACAGATTTTGTAACCATAAAAAAGCATGGAACTTAGAGCTTAAAATGTGGATGAAATAAAGAACTTTACAAATCCTACATAATATATCTGTTTACTGAAAATAAAACGAAGAGACTATTATTGCTTATATCATACGTATTCCGTACAAGTAATGAACAAACTTGAAAACAAACAAATGAACACAAGCTTATAAACAGATGGTTAGAATATCCGAAGAGGCACTGATCGGTATATTGAGAAGAATATGCACGCAAAAGAATATCAAAAAAAGAAAAAGAAAACGCAAAACTATGAATACAAACTTAAGGGGCTCGTTTATCCTTCTCCGCAATTCGTAGTACTTCTTTTGCCATGGAGGAGAAAGACCTGGCAGTGTCTTGCATCTCTGTAGCTCTCACATTGATTCCCTACGCCATTCAACAAAACAAATTACTTATGAGGTCCTTTAAGATGCAGAATCTACAGACTCGATTGTAATGAAGAATCAGAACAAGATGTACTCTAGGTCATCTAGGACCCTTTAACAGAAAAGAATATCATCTCAAGATGTTAACTTTGTGAGATGGTTATGTAAAGGGCAACTCTAAAGTGGTAGTACCTGCAACTTGGTTACATTGTCCTGCAGCTTGATTTGAGCTTGTTCTGCTGCACTTGAATTCTGCATTGAAAGAAAGAATCAAGTGTAAAGTCAGTCACCTGTTTGTTTGCAAGATAAAGACTGTAAGCATCCTAATATGAGAGTATAAAAGATGCCTACCCCAGTCGAGGAAAACCCATATTTCTTCTTGATTTGATCAACTGATCCAAATTTTTCATTGTTGTCCTCTTCTTTGTTTGCGTTTTTCTGAGTCTTAACCTTCATTTGTTTTATTTTGCCTACAAAATTCAAAAAATAAGTTAGCTAGGCAATATTTGCATTCTGTAATTATTGATCTTTTAAGCACTAACAACGGAAACCATAACAATTAAGGCAGCATACGGACCATAGTTTTCTTTCTATTTCTGGTCTGTTTAGCATCAAGTTTCAAGTGATAACTGAAGTAAAACAATGACCTTAAACAGCTCACAACACATTGGACATCAGTCAATATCATCTTAAACTAACCTCCAAAAGCCTGAAGTTTCTTTGCCAGTTTCTGCTTATTAAGACCCAACAAGATATTCTGATCTTTGGGCTTTTCTACAGAATCCTCGAGATCGATGTCATCTTCAAAGACAAGAATGTGAAGACAATATAAGGACTAAGAAAATCCTTTGAACCATCTTAAGTTGCCTCAGAATTAATCGTCCTATCTAGTGCATGTGGAATTAATACCTATGTCTAATTCAGTCTCATCATTGTCTGCAACTATAGTGTCTTTATTCTCATCATTCCTCGCAAAATTTTCAGTTGAAAAGATCACTGCCAGCTCTTCAATACTTTCTTTAGTATCCTCTGTTTCCATCTCCAAAACTTGTCTGGATTTGCCTCCTTTTATATCTCTAATTACAGAGCTAAACATACCCTATCATTCCAGTTAAGGAAAACGAATTATACTACTGTTAAGTCAGAAACGTAATGAATCAGTTTGTCTCAAGTGTATACCTTTTTCTTTTCCTTTTGAGCCACGGATCCTGTGGGAAATCCTTCTCTTGATTTCAACAGGTCTTTCTGATACACTTGGCTAACAGAGTTCAAAAGCCTGAAAGCAGTACATTAAACGTAATGGATCAAATGAGTGACTCCATGCGAATTCTATTAATCCAAGATTATCTTTTCGTAGGAGTTTTCACCACAAGAAGACATTATAGTTCTGTCAGGAAAAGCTGTACAATTTCTATCAGAATAGAAAGGCCATGAAGAAAAGACTATATAGGGCCTCATCGTAACTCCAAACTGTGCCAAGAGTGCCAGTAATATTATTTTACTCCTTTTCATTTGTGTTCACATAACAAGAAGCTAGGAGAGGACCATGGAATGTAGCCCCAGCATAGACACAAACCTGAAATGTTCTTTCTGGAGCAAAACTGACGCAACAAAAATTTCCTGATCGCTATTCACCTGTAAAAGTAGAAGATACAGCAGTAAATAGCTATGTGTATTGGAATATCTTGTTGAGCTACAAGTTTAGAGAAGTTACCACAATAAGTTCTCCATCTCGTGAACAGCATATGGAACTATCAGCCACAGAGTTCAGTTTGGGCACCGAGTGTGTGAAACCTCGTATTGAATACTCCTTTATTAATGATAGCTCTGGCAACGACCTTGCAAATTTTCAGAATAAAAGTTAGGAATCATACAGATCCTACAATGTTCATGGCATAATCAGGAAGCAATTGAAATTCCTGCATCAACTGTTATCGACGCCTGTTGTTATTTATATTTGATTAATTGTGTCTTTCATTCATATGTGAAACGTCAATCCTAGAAATCTAGCAAAACTTTGACTATGAGTTTTAGAAAGAAGATGCATTTCTATGTTTCACTCCATATTTAGTTATTGGAAGTTTCCAATTTTCATCAACAGTTATAATCTCCCTGCTCATATAACTAGAATATTTCTGAATGGGACAAAGTAATGAACAAAAATCGCCACCTTATCTCAATTCTCTCATTAGAGAGACAGAGTATTAGACCAATTTCAGAGTCACTATAAAATGTTGAAGCCCAGCAGCATGAAGAGGAATGGAACTTCTTCTTGTAATGAACTTTCTTGATTCCCTAGGAAAAGATAAAAAAGGGAATAGTTAAGAACTAGTTAAGCATATCTAAAATGCACAGTTGTGTACATAAAGAGGTGATGCACACAAAGAGGTGATTTACCTGAACAACGTGATTTAAGGAATACACATATACAGCTTTCTCAGAACATATAAGCACAAAAGACTGCTTTGGTACATCATCAGACTTGCTTGGATCTAGAACATTTAATGTGTGTGATCCTCCTGATGAGTCCTGACCTTCTGTTCAGTGGAAGAAACTATTAACCAATAAAAGATTTCTAAATAATGAAAAAGAACTGAAAGGGATTCCTATTGTTGGAGTAGTTAAATTTAGGTAAAAAGGAAAATCATGACATTAATGCCTACCAAAAATTTGCAAGAATAGAGCTTTAGAGGGTTTTTTGGGTTGCACTATATTAGTGCTCAACATGTTTCCAGTTTCATCTTCAAGAGCAAAAATTGACGAGTCTTTGGTTGCAGCCAAAAAAATGTTCTTCTCAAAACCACGAATAGAGCAGGTTGCAGATTGCACCGAGATGATGCCAGTTGAAATTTCACTTGCAATATGTTTCTGATACAACAGTGTTGGCCCCTCTATGTCAATAAGTGATACCTATAAGGTGAATAAAAAGTCAATATCCCATTTTTCAACTTGGAGATGATGAAAAAGAACAAAATTATGCTCTTTCAGTTAAATGCATATTTCCACTCTAGCTTTAAAAGCTCTACATCCAATATAAGCCAGTTGCAAGGGCTTAGCAAATAAAATAAACATTTAATATGGAAAAGGATACAATAAAGAAATGGGGATAGAAAACTTACATATCCTTGGTCAGAACCAACAACAAGGTGCCCTGAAATGCGGCTTGTGCTGATGTAAAGTACAGGACCATTCAACTTGATGAGTTTAATGCTCTGGATGATGTGGTTGTTTCCTTTCTTTGAAATTCCTGTCAAGAAAAGAATGTGGGAGATTGATTTTTAGACATTAGTCATTAACCAAGTTTTGAAGCTCACTGTATTTAGATTGTGCACACAAGTCATACTATCCTAAATTCAAACCGTATCATAGTATCATTGTATGGAATGTTTATTATGTAGTTGCTAATGTCAACAGTAATCCTGTTCAGCTTCCAATAAGCTGGAAGTCCAAATGGTACAGTTTTAGGAAAACTATATGAGAACTGAAAATGTAGAGTGTATTATGAATGCATGAGATAACTTCTTCTCTTGCATCACAAGCGACATTGAAGATATCCAGAAATTACCTTGAAAGGGCATAAAAATGCTGTCAGTGGCATATGGCTCTGGCTTAAATTTATAGATGCGAACCTGCAGATAAATTGATACTATGAAAACAGTACTCAATGCACGTTATAAAATTATAGCAATCATAACACAAATGAGGACACTGCAAACATGAATATGTACACGAATATAGTATAGTCAAACTTACATAAGCATCCAGACAAGCATAAATATGTTAAACATCATTCACTTAATACAAAAGAAATATCACTTCACCGTTCCGCTCTGATCTCCAGAAATTAGAAACCGAGAGTCGGCATCAAAATACAATGCTGTCACTGCTACACCACTTACAGAAAAATCATCTTCACTCTGCATTTGGGAGAACAAAAGAAAAACGGTTGAGCAGTGAAGTAATTCGAACACGGAAAAGAAATACCAAGTTATAAAATGGTACCTGTTGCTTTAATAGTAAAACTGGGGTAAAGAAAGGGGAAGTGGCATCCCAAAAATTTATGGAGCCATCACTGTGTCCAGTTATGTACAAGTTTTTAACCTTTGTAAACCCGGTAAATTGTGTGAGGGTTCCATCTTTGGGCTTTGCCTCTAGAGGAAGAAATGATGGAAAATTTTTGGCCAACTGATTGTAGTCCTAAACAAAGAAAGAGAATTCTCACACGCTTGCTATCAATAAGTAAAGATGACCAGGAAAGAAAAACTTTGAATAACCAAAGATTTGCCACTATTTTACCTCATCACTAGAAATTAAGAAATTTGGACTGCCTGTGATAAATTTTGCTACGGTGATGCTTGATTCAGCAAACGGCATCTTCACCTTGATTTCCTTCGGCAATGAGGGCGAGCTCCTAGTTTGGGATTGTAGGAGATACTTTTCAATAGAATGGTCATCATAGGCATAAATGTGCCCTGATTTACCTAATAAGATTAAAGAATCCTGTTTATGCTTATTTTGCTCACAAGTGCCACAAATGATCTCCATGTCAATAGAAGGCTCAGACAGATGAAGCCCCAACTTGATTGTGCGAGTTTCAGTTTGCTCATTTAATAATATTACCTGCTCACCAGAACAAGAACTATAATTCATTTTCCTAATCAGTTCATAAGACACAGAAAATGGAGCAATGAAGTGTATACAAATTTACAATTCAGTGAAAAAGGCCTAGCAAATGGGAGATGAAACTTGGGATAAAACACTATCGACAAAATCATGGATCATCACAAGTATTAAAAAAAAGATTTCATTATGATGTGACATGAAAATAAGCATGATTGCTTATTTTGTTTAGATATGTATAAACATTGGACTACCTGCAACATGTTCGAGGATGCAGAGTCAGAAGCTCCCATAACATAAAGTCGGCTTGCCTTCCCCTCTGCATGAAGCCATATCATTGATGCTATTGGGACCTTGTCCACCTTGTATCCAAGATTAAGTTTAGTTGTTGGAATACTTTGAATGCTACCATCTGAAGTTGATCCAGATTTTAGGGTAGAGTTGTCAGGAACACCCCAAATGAGAATCTCGCCGTTGCTGTACCCAACTGCAACTTTACTTCCAAGAGGACAAACCCAGCATGCATAAGTTACTTTCTTTGTTTCATTATTTTGTGATTGCAGCAAACTTCCAACTGTCGTGAAAATGGATTTGCTTTCACGAAGATCCCATAAAGTTAATACACCATTTCTGAATACAATTAGCATCCTGCATTAAATGAAACAGCCAGTTCAAACCGCAAGTCCTCGCGTATTCATGTGAATGAAAAAGAATACAAGCATGATTGTTGAGCCATGCATACTGATCAAATGGAAAAGGAAGTTAGCTCTGGCTTTTGAACCACACGCTGTCATTGTTTTACAGCATTGTCATCTTATCGTTAGCTTTCAGATGTGCTACACCTACTATAGCAAATATATATCTTTTGATAAGTACTGTGATCAAACAGAAGTGCAAGAAGTCACTTCCATTCGTTGACGATTGCAAATGTCAATAACTTACTAAAATCTAAAATCAACAACTTAAAATAGTCTTACCTCTTACTTTCAGCTGTTGGTTGAGGTAAAATGTCTACAACAGCTGTATCACTTGAAACTTCTGTTGAATTCCCTGATGAGGGCCACAATTGTCAATGATAAGCAATCGTGAAGAGCTATTTAGTAGAATAGAGAACTTGGAGAAGAAGAAAATGGTCTCACCATGAGAAGCAGAGAGAGGCACGTTATATGCCATTGGAACTATTTGACATGGTTCCTCGATCAGCCTGAAAACTGAAACATTACCAAGGGAGTCTCCAACATACCTGCCCACATGAATCTCGTAGCCATAACTTGCGTGTAATAGGCACATGCATATGACTTCTTATTGAGCAGAACTTGAAGTGGGGAAACACTTACATGTAAAGACTAAGTTGCATGACAGTAAAAGAGGTAATGTCCTCTTTTAGAGCATGAACTTGAGACAGCAGCTTCTTGTCTACATCCCAAACCTAAGGCATGTTTGCGTTAAGCTCAATGTCCATATCTTCCAATTGTTGCGCTCATAATATGTTTTTACCAAGTATCGAAATACACAACCCCACAACGGTATTTATCAAATAAAAAGCAGAAATAGCAATAGAATCAAGGAACTTGCCTGAATATGGTTGTTGGAAGTTACGTTCAGAAGGTAGCCTCTGTTATGAAAGAACTGAAACATGGTAACAATGGTCTTCAACGTTAGTCCTTTAATAAGTTAGACCAAAGTCTACGCTACAAGGGAAGGATCACATGTATAAAACACCTGAAGAAACTTGCTTGGTACAGCTTCCGGAGATTCAAGCAGAGTCTGTGTATTATCTTTACCAAATAGCTTAATTCTTCCGTCTCTAAGGAAGAAAACAGTAATTAAGTCAGGAGAACACTTTTGCACAACGTTTGCATATTTACACAATCAATCTCACTTGGTGGAGATGGCAAGTATCTTTTGAATAGGGTCATAAGCCAACACGGCAGCTCCTGATGGTATCCCATAGTGAAATGCCAGCCTTGGATCCACGTCGCTAGATTTTATGCCATCCCAATTCCCTGTTGTCTGCAGAAAAATTCTGACTTATTTAGAGGTCAATGAAGCAAAACGCAGCGTTTTGCTGTAGAGAATACGGTGATTCAACGTCACTTCGTCGTTATTCTGGAGCGTGGAAGATTACCTAACCTCAGTCCAACCTGACAATCATGGCAAGCTAAGGGATCCAAGAAAGATGGGCAACGGGCAGTGCCTTAACGGCAATGCCAGTTGGCACATGTATGTTTCCGACATGGATAAAGAAAGACTAACTGACTAGGTTTCTTGGTCAAGCGCGAAAAATCTTTGCAATAAATTGATCACCGCCCATCACATGGACATAGGACACGTTGACAGTCCTAAAGCTATACTAAATAAATCATACAGAAAAGAAAAGGTCAAGATTGGTTTGGCACTAATTCAAGAGGATAAGATAAGTTTCTTTGCTGTCATTGGATACACGTGGCGGCCGTAAGGGTGCATTCTGGTCTCTATCGAACTTTGTATTAAAAAGTTAATGAGAGAGAAGACAATTTGTAATTGTAATTAATATATGTCTGTCACAATCCCAGAGGGTCGGCAAGGGGATCTTTTGGATAATTAACGCTAACAAAGTGGAAAATAAAGGGTTAGAAAGAAAAAGGTTACTCGAGTCTAAAGACTGTAAATAGTTGATGAGCTACAAATAGAGATGGGCCCAAGATGTGTGCCCTATAAGAAGCGGAAGTCTGTGACACTAGCATCGACATGTCGTGCTGTGTCCTCAACCCACTCTCACCAACTCTGCACTCATGCGGCGGGCAAAGGTAAAATGTATCCCAAGCTTATTACGTAACAGAAAATTACACTCACTCTATGCTTTTCCAAACAGAACTTTAATTACTTTCCGGTACAAATCGACATATTAAAATAATCTAATTGCCATCAATGTCCCTATCACTCTTTATCTCATTTCCTTCCTCTAAATGGAGACAGTTTAATTTCCATCAATTCTCCAGTTCATCAGAAGCGTAGTAATGAACAGAAACAGAAAGGGCTTACTGAACAAAATTTAATTAGCTAAGCAAATCCATTATACATCCTCCCATGCAAAAGTCCTAATATTGCAGTTAACGAAGCGTTGGATGTCAAACTGAACATACTGGCTATGGAAACAGAGAACAAGTAACAGACAGATCAATCTATCAATCAGAAATCAGAAAACGACGCTAAAGCCGTTGACGAAGAACAGATCAAGAGAAAAAAAGAAAAGGAACAGAAATGAGATGAACCTTCTTAGAAGCCTTCTCCACAAGCTTTTTGACGAACATAGTTACAACAAGGATATATGTGAAATTTAATGGAAATCTAAGATCTTAAAAGTGGAAAACGAGTTGAAGCAATCGCGATCGACTAAAACTTTTAGTCTAAAGGAACAAAACTCTTCTTCAGACAAACCCAGTCAGAGCAAGCAATAGAGAGGGAGAGAGAGTGAAGGGACGGTTGATTTCGGTTTCTTCAAGAAATAGACGCTTCTTTATATTTTATATATACATACGAGTGTGTGCGTGTGTGTTATATAACATGTTAAGAACAAGGGGTGGGATTGTTTGATCTTAGGATGAGGGAAGGGGTGGGATCCACCGGGAGAGGTTGTTTATCTGATTTAAGTCCAACCGTTGTCTGACGGTCTGACCTTATTTTACACCTGTGTAAACGACAAAATCTAAGAATCTTTGATTGAAACCGACAGTTTTCCGCCAAATCAAGGAATGACACGTTCTCTTAACTAATCAACCACTGTTCCAACCCAATGCCAGCCATATGTTTCTCCTTCTCATCCTTGGATTCCAACTTTTCAGTTCCTGCTTGCTAATTTCATAAATTATTATTTAATTGTTTATATGTTTCAGTACGAATCATTGCCATACATTGCTGACTACATTTTATTTTATTTTTGCATTTCTATTTGCATGGTAACACGTGAATCCATTTTTCTAATCCTAAATGTAACATTTTAGATCACCCGCTTATAAATATTGTCTATTTTCAGCCTTAGCCTAGTTAAGTTCTCACGATTTTACTTTTCCTGAGACCTTCCTAGGAGGTCACCCATTCTAAAACTACTTTCACCCAAATACATTTAATCTTGAAGTTTCTGGTGATGCTGTCGCCTGCAACCAAATATAAAAGATTTTCACTCCCGTTAAAACAAATTAATGTAGTAGCGGTAAGCGGATATCGTTCTCACGAGAAATTTTACGATTATAGAATTACGAATTCAAACGGCACAAATAACGAAGATAAAGGGGGTTTTGTCACTCACGGCAATAATAAAAATAATCACAAGGAAAAATCGCAAAGTGAAATAATAATTAAATCTGAAAATTCAATAGGTAAAATACCTTGGTTTCGGGTCACCGATGTTACCATGCTATTATGGATCCTCGATATAAAATTGCAATTATCAATAAACATTCATTGGGGGGAAATTTCTCTTAAGGGTAATAACTAGAAACATGTATTCTAGCAATCTTATTAAACAATAACCTAGATATGATCATAGGTAAAATTGAATAATAGCATTAAGAATTAAGAACCAATGACAAGTGATAAACATGTACGACATGCAATCAATCAAG
>JAOSBL010000212.1:10298134-10313639 GCA_027568915.1 Erythroxylum roraimae
ACATAATTGCACATGATAGGAATCTCAGTAGTATAATCACATCATAATTTCCTTCATGCTATGTCATATATCATGGACTTCATTAATTTGCTTATAGATCAATATCAATGCATAAATAATGAACACCAAATTAATGAAATATGCCTTTCTTTATTACTGAAAATAAAGTCTGTACACAACTTTGTACAAAACGTGCTAAAGGTAATTGCCTTTAGGACACTACTCTAACAATAAAAGGAAAAAACACAGATCGTTTTTCCCCTCTTCGAGCAACCCTACCAAATTAGGGTAGAATGTTCAACAATCTTTCATCCGGGTGTAGTGATGGAGGATGCAGCTCTACAGCCGCTGATGTTTCCGATGTTCCTCTATAAGCGGTGGCGCTTCCAGACATCACACTATGAGATTGGGCTACTCTCGCCAAGTACAGTGTCAACATCTACCTCAGATGAGCATGGGTTTCACAGGTACCATCATCCTTCCATCTTTAATTTGCTCCTGCTCTATATTAATTTTTAATTCTCTATGATGAGGCTAGATTAGGGCATATACTTTTTGACCTAGTAGAACAGAGAATTTTCTCTCTGATTCCACGAATCAGAGAGATGAGAACCTCCTTTCTTGTACGAGTAGTATTATAAAATCTTCTATTGTTTCTCTTTCGTCAAATCTCCTTGATGAAGGAGGGGAAGGAGATGGTATATATGTACTCATTATATTTAGGAGTATGGCTCAACTTCAGAAACTAATCAATAGCTTCTGTGAAAGTTGTACCTGCATTAGAGATAAAATTTAATTCCTTTATCAGCTCCCATATAAACTATAAGAAGGGGCATTTAAAGAATAAATGATCCTTTGATTCTGGCTCTGTCTCACATAGAACACAGACTGGATTGGTAGAAATGAAGTGCATTATGTCCGTAGTACTTAACTTGTTTAAGACTGTAAGCTATAAGAGAATAGAGTAGCTCGGCATGAGTGACTTGTGCCAAACTATAGGAAACCAAATCTGCCCTATACTATTCTAGTTTTGCCACTTCCTAAATCTTGCAATGTTGAAGGTGTTTGGAGGCAGGTTGAGACATTGGAAAGTGTCCTCCCTATCTAGATTTGGCTGATAGTTAGGTGTCAGATACTGTAGCTCCGCTGGAATGTTCCATTGACCCCTTAGTAAGATAGATTTTACCTTCCCATTGATAGGAAAATCATTCCAAAGTTGAAGAGCCTGAGGATATCTAGTTAAGGATCCTTTACTTGTCCAATTGTCAAACCATAAGTAAGCCTTATCTCCATTCCCGATCTTACATGAGACCAAAGGTTCAAGAATAGGTCTAAGCTTCAATAGCTGGGTCAAGGGCCAAGAGAAGCAGGGTTTTATAGGAATAGACCAAATACTATAACCTTTTAGATATAGCTGTGAAATCATCGAATCCAGAAAGATTTCTTTTCTAGAAGGATATTCCAAAGATTCTTGATCAATGTTGCTCTATTAAAGGAGGCAATTGGAATTAAGCCTAATCCCCCTTCTTATTTCCTTTTGCAAACTTCTTGCCATTTAACCTTAGTAAAATGACTGTCTGAATTAAAGTTTCCCCACAGGAATCTTTAGAAGAGCTTCTTAATGGTTTTAATAACCCCTTTAGCCAGAGAAATGTTAGAGGACCAGTATATATGTAGGGAATTCAACACTTATTTGATAAGTTGCAATCTCCCTCCAAAAAAGAGCACCTAATTAGACCACATTCCCAATCTTCTTTATCTTATCAATCAAGTGAAGGCATTCCAAAAATTGAATTCTTTTTGTGGTAATGGGAAAGCCCAAATAGGACAGTGGAGCTGGCTTTCTGTTCATTCCTGTTATTGAGGAGATTCTGCTTTCCATTATGCTAGCCCTTACTGCTAAAATGTACTGACTTTTAGTAAAATTAATCTCCAAACATGAGAGATCCTTAAATAAAGATAGGGTTGACATGAGTTGTTCAATAGACTTGCTATGTGCCTTGGAGAAAAGCAATAGATCATCCACAAAACGTAAGTTGATTAGCCCTACCTTCTTGCATTTAGTATGAAATTTAAAGAACTTGCTATTACCCACTTTCTGTTGAATTAGCTGACTTAGGACTTCCATACAAATGATAAATAGATATAGGGAGATAGGGTCACCTTGTCTCAAGCCTTTTACACTCCTGAAAGTATCGGTTGGAGTACCATTAACTAGTATGAAATAAGAGGAGTGGTTATACAAGCCTCAACCCAATTGACAAACTCCTTAGGGAATCCCAAGACTCTTAGAGTCCGAAGAATGAAGTCCCATTCAACATGATCAAAAGCTTTCTTAAAGTCCGCTTTTATTATACAATTCGGTGGGTTGTTCTTCCTTTAATACCCGTTTATCAACTCTTGAACAATGGAAATATTATCACTAATTCTTCTACCATGTAAGAAAGCACTTTGGTTGTTAGAGATCAAAGAATCCAAGACTAACTTAAGCCTATTTGCTAAGATTTTGGAGATAATCTTATATAGAAAATTGATGCATGTAATAGGCTTAAAGTCATCCAAAGTAGAGGAACAAGAGGATTTAGGAATCAAGCATGTGTGAGTTTTGTTGATCTCCTTCAATAGAATCCCCTAGAGAAGAATTCCAGTACTGTTTTTTTGAAAAAAATAACCATTAAACACATTAGGACTAGGGGATTTATTTGGATGCATCTGAAACAGCACCTCTTCTATTTCTTTTTCTTCCATTGGTTTAATGAGAGCTGCAACTTGTTCCTGGGATATCTTTTTATGAATAAAGGATTCAAAAGTGATTGAATTTGCTAGGGTCCAAGAAGATCCATAGAAATTCTTGAAGTATCGCTCAGCTTCCTTTAGAAGGTCTTCTTGATTAGAAATTTCCTCCCCATCTTGTAACTTTAGAGAGTAGATTATGTTTGCATTTCTCCTGGCTAAGACCGAGTTGAAAAAGAATTTTGAGCACCGTTCACCATCTTTTAGCCAATTAACTTTGGCTCTTTGCTCCATTATTAAGTTGTCACGTTCCCTAGCTTTAGAAAGATAAGACATCAAAAGAGTCTTCTTGGTATTCAATAAGCTAGAATTGGTAAGATCTAAGTCAAGTTGATGCTGAATCTTTTCCAGTTCCTCCCTAGCTTTGGTAACTGCTTGCTGAGTGGAGGAAGATCTTTTACTCATTAAAGTTTTCATCTCCCTTTTGATAACTTTAAGCTTCTGAACACATACATATTGGTGTGTACCTACAACCGTAGCCTCCAATCCTTTTTGTAAAGCCTCGGAGAACCCCTCATCATCGATTAATAGGTTGTTAAACCTAAATGGCCCTCTTCAGCCCTGGTTATAAAGTAGGTTCTCAATTTGCATAGGCGTATGATATGGAAGTTACAGTATTTGGGAACTGAGTAATCTAATCTTTGTTCACTATAATCCGATCAAGTTTTTTCCTCAAAGTCCATCTTCTCGTCTGCTTGCTACTCTAGGTATAGAAATGTCCGTGCGACTTTAGATCAAAGATTCCTAACTGACCCACAAAGTCATTGAAGTCAGGTGAAAAATTTATCATACTTAAATTACCTTCAGATTCCATTCTATATAATGTAGAATTGAAATCTCCACATAAGAGTCATAGCCCATTGACCATATTCTGGAACTGTATTAAGCTTTCCCATAACAATTTCCTCTAAAAGACATAATTAGACTCGTAAATAAAGGAGGCAAAGATGTCAACATTTACCTGAAGGAGTTTACATTTCAGGTGAATGGCTTGCATCTTTGTGACAAAGACCTGAGCATCCACCAAAGTAGGGTCATATCCAATAATGATTCTCTCGTACCTATAGGCTTGATGTTTGGAGGATAAAATTTCATTTTGATCCCAGTTTATTCAATAGTTTAAGGTTTTCATATCTGATTTTAGTTTCAAAAAGAGCAAAAATCCATAGCTTTGTGTTATAGACAAAGTCCCTTAAAGCTGAGAGCTTTTTAGGGCAGTTGATCCCCCTCATATTCCATGCTAAGATCTTCATAATTCAAACAATGTTGTTTTTGGAGCCCTTTCTTTTGCTCCTGTTAGATTTCCTTTTAGTGGTTGTCAAAAATTCTCCAACAATAGGATACTCCTCCTTATTGTCCGTGAGAGAACCAATAGTTTCCTTTTGATTGAACCCTTAGTATTGTCATCAAGATTGGCTGGTAAATCATCCACCAAGTCTTCCTCATTCATACTAGCCGCAGTAACCTCTTTTGATTTACCTCCAACATTGTCTTCAACAAAGTCTCCTTCTCCAACATCGTTTGCACTTACTATTTTCCCAGCATCATCTGCCACCATTGATCTTTCCCCATTACATTCTAGTTCATTTTTCTCTTGACAATCTTCAAGTGTAATCTCGAGTTTAGTCTCCTCAATCTGCGCTACCTCTTTGTTTGTGAGACCAACACCCGTCAATTCCTCATAATCCCCCTAAAAAAAGTCTTACCCGTAAGGATCCATTTTTTACCTTGAGAAACAAGGGACAACTTCCATTGGTATTAGATTGACACATTGTCCTCATAAAGAGAACCATGAGCCCCAATCTCATAATAGGAATAGAATTCGATAAACTGTTGGAAAGATCCATATTAATGCAAATTCTGGTATACCTCAACCTCCTTCTATTTATTGTATTATCATCCAAACATAGTGGTTTACCGAGAAAACTAGCTATCATGCTCAAACCTTTTGTTGTCCAATATTCAAGAGGGACATTAAAGAGATTTACCCAGATTGGCACTGGTCTGTTTTCCTTGCAATCAATCTAAAATCTTACTGCCATGGCTGGAAAAATAATGGGAAGTTTGCAACATGCGACGACCCTTCTTCTAGTACTTTTAATGCTTGTGCTTTAGAGGAAAATATGAACAAAATGTATTTGTCTTTTGCTATTAAAGCCTCCATAAATCCTTTGTTCTTCTAAGCTGATTGAACTCATCTTTGGATGATAAGAAAAGTAGGTCTTTTATCCCAGAAGAACCCAATGAGGGAGTTTTCTCAAGATTTGACCCCTACTTGTAGTGTTTTTATATCAAGGAAAACAATAATCCGGCTATCTTTTGACTTGGGAGGGTAGAAATGCAAAGCAAGGTCTGCAGAACCACCCACCACTTGCTTCCAGGTTCTCCTCTCTATCGAAGAGATAGCAGGAGTTAAAAGAGGGTAAGGTAGTGGTTGATGTGAAAAGGGAGGAGGGTGCAGCTGATGTTTGAGTAGTAGCAAAGGATTGAGGGGCTTGAGTTGAGGCAAGGAGAGGTTCTGTAAATGCACCTGAGGATGAAGATGAGGACGAGGGTAAGGGTAAAGGAGAAAAATCCTCCCTATCAATTGTTTTTTTTTGTAATTTAAGCAGTCAAGTAGGAAAGTGGGTAGAAAATGGAGTGGACTTAACTACCCTTGCAGAAGACCTAGTCTGGTTGGGGTGAATGGATGAAATGGTGATTTGTAGGAAGGAATTAGCAGAGAATGGATGACAAAAAAATGACGGTGAGGAAAGCTGATAGGAGGAGAGTAGCAGTAATGGAGGGAGGAGAAGCAAAGTTCTGAGAGTTATGGGTTAGGTTGAAAGTTAGAAGTTGGAGAGAGGACAGAGGCAGTAGCGGTGCGTTGTACGTTCATGACTATTATCCTTTGCTTCTCTCTCTTCTCAACTTTGTTACGGAGAATCACGTTGTTTCAGGAACTAGAACATACAGGTTTAGTAGTTAATCTATCAAAACTTTAACATACTCTCTGAAGAATCGGGAGAATGGGATGGCAAAGCTCAAAATGAAGAATTATGTTACACACGCTACATGCAAACATGCCCAAACTTACAAAATAATTGGTATACGAGATTGTCCTGAATTAGTTAGACTAGACTATACGTTTCATTGATGGCTTTGTCCCACCACCCATGTGCTTTGGTAAATAGCAAATTGAATGTTATAGGATATTCGTATTCACCCATCTGTCCCATTTATGCATCCTCTGAGGAAAGCAGGTTAGCTTGTTTGAAAACATATCCTCCCCTTCATGTTACTTTTCAATTAGTTAACATGCTGATGAACTTTAATTAATCGTAACGTACTACAAGCTGGAATAGTTGATGAATATGTCATTCCAAGTTAAATATGACGGGTGCTTTCTACTTTTCTTGTAAGCTTCACAAATCAAAACATGTTGGTCAAAGCTCCAAAAGAAGAATCAAATATCACTCGCTCCCTCTCTCTATCACAAGTTAATAATGACTCACATTCTAGTGTATGTCATCAGACCAGCTATGGTACGGCATTGCGGGTAGTAAAATGCAAACAATGTGTACAAGCCAACTGTTAGTTGCAAAGCTTCCAGTTTTGTGTCTTTGTCTAGATAACCTATACCCCTTCCCCAGTGAGTGTTTCCCTTCCACTTTCTTGCTGGTTGGAGAGTTAGATCCATGAAAGGAAAACCCTTTTGTCAAACTAATGAGCTTATGTTATCTGGATACTGAATTATTGGTTCTAAAACGAGCAATTCCTCCAAGTCTTTACTTGTGTTTCAGAGAGATGAGGATATTCCTATACTTTGAAAGTTTAAGACTGGCTAGTCCAATACTTTGAAAGAAAAAGCATAATTGCTGAATAATCGAGTAAATGTAGTTATATGGAAAGGAAGATTCGCTTTCTGGTGGCTCATTGCAAGAAAGAGACTTTGTCCACTAAAGATGTGTGATGTTTACCTGAATCATCATTATGAAGATCAGTTTTTATTACATTACTCAGCTCTGAAAATATACAAATCAAACCGCAGGCTTTTGAATTTCTTTCTGCTTCATCGTGCAGTTCTCTGTCAAAAATATTCTTAACTTAGTCCATGAATTTCGGGTTCAGATTTTCTCCAGCTTCGGAGGCAAGCGGTGGGTTCGTTTTGACTAATACGTGTGATTTTCTCTCCTTGGTACGTTTTGAAATTAAGCTCTCGTTTTGATAGTTATGCAATTCGTGTCTCGTTGAAGATTTTGGTGTAAAAAGAGAAGGAATGCAAGTTTCACATTTTTGTGCTCTTATCTCGATTGCCTTTTGAAACGTTGATTAACATCCAAAACAACTGTATCCGATCTATTCAGTTGCCTCAGTCTCAGTTAGCCTCCAACTTCTTTCCTTTTTCTAGTTCACAAGAACTAAATTTATCAAAATCACGTTGTATTCAAGCCCGGTGAATGCTATATGAGGAAGTTGATATCTTCTCTTGTTCTTCTTTCTTTCTTTCTTGATATTTCCTTTCAGTTCTTCTTTCTTTTGAGCACCTTCGTCAAATCAAATGCTTAAACGATTGTTGTTCAATTCTAGTGGATCAAGCATCTACTTTAATGTTTAACCAAGTGTTTAGTTCAATTCTGCAGAGCTTCTTAGAACTATAATTTCGTAGTTCTGATGCAAACAACTATTTTTACTTCTATCTTGGTTTTGTTTCAGCAGTTCATACCTGCAAAATACCACCATGGAAAACTTGGAAGGATTTTGCTTTGTTGCCAGAAACAAACTGCCTCACATATTGAATTTGCCGATTAATCATGGAAATCTTGGTCAGATTGCCAGTTCATTTTTATTGATATTTTGATAAACTTGTGGCCTTGCAGATTACAAAAGTAGGTGGGATAAGTTGCACTATTTAATGAAGTAAATGGCAGAATTTTGGTAAACACATTGCTGCATGGGAGGATTATTTCAGCTTTTTGACCTCAAACAAGACGGCATGGCTAAGAAAATATCTGCAAATAAGTGGCATGTTGATGGTAATCCCAATCAATTTTTGCAAATTATATTCAACTGAAGCTTGCACTTCAGTTCATTCTCTAGTTTTCATTCTTAAATTCAAGTGATAGCTGATTTTTTGCAGAATTATGACTAACGACAATTCATTTAGGGTTGGATAATGGAACATGATAAATAAATCTGAAAAATAACCAATCTAACTAATATTCTTGGAATTGACTAACGATCCTCTATATAAGTTGAAGAGAGAATTCGATATGTTCTAAAAGTTAAAGAACATGGTCTAGGACTTTAGGCTCCATGATTATGGAATTATGGTAAGAACAGTGGCAAATTCGAGATGAAATAGTAGCTATTCTTTTCCTTATGTGACTAAAAAATGAAGCAGATTATTGCCTGCTTTGCAGGACTTGAAGCTCCTAGAAATAGCTTGGAACTGCAAGTTGAAACGTCTCAGCATTCCTCAGGTGCAGGAAATGCTCTGGTAATTATTGTAGTCTCTGCCTAATTGTGTTTTTCTTTGGACTATGTTCTAGGTTGACCAAATTTTCATGCTTGACCTGAGGATCCCATTACTTTTCAGTTTTATGCTATGGCTGAAACCTTTAACCCTGCAGAAACAACACTATCATGCATTTGTTTGTACTGCTTGACTATCAATGTTGATTCCGTTTAGTGTTGTTGAATTTACAGCCAACTTTAGGTATGCAGGACTTCATATATTTAATTAATGATTTTGGTTTTGTGGTCTTTCCATAATCGTTTATATAGATCTTGCTGTAAAATTTTCAGTATTCCTGTCAAGTTGAAGAAGACTGCTCTGTGAAGAACTGCTATCCAATTGAACTTTCAATGAAGAGATTAATCAATGAGGAAATTTCTAAACAATCTAATACAAGGAAAAATGCACCGAGCATTGTAACTCGACTAATGGGTCTGGATATGCTGCCGCCGGATACAAAATCAGTTGTCAAGCCACCTGATACAAGGACTGAGAGCACAAAATCCAGTGTCTCGAAAAAGGATAAGAATGAAGTGTTACTGACCAAAAATTTATCTTCCAAGTCAAAGTCTTACAGTCAGGTGGACCTCAACTTATTATACCCTTGTGAAGATAGAGATGTTGATGGATGGGACGACAGACAGAAGGTAGGAGAGCCAAGATCCCGGGAACATCCACAAGAGGAGGAACTGAAAAAATTTAAGAAAGAGTTTGAAGCACGGCAAGCTGCCAGGTTCAAGGAATGTTCCAAGTTTGTTGAACTTGGTAGCATTTCTGACCATTTTCCTGCTCGGCATAACATTAACAAGCCAAAAGTTGTAAACAATTCATGTTTTGGCCAACCAGGAAGTCAGAAGTCTTTAGAACATAAAGGCTTTGAGGTGAAAGCCAAGTCACATGAAAATTTTGGCTTCGAGCATTATAAGCTTAGGAGAGAACTAATCCCAACTGAGCAGAAGGAATATCTTTCTTCAAGTATACATTCTTTGTATTACGATCACAAATTGGATTCTCTTTCAGCTCCCACAAGGATAGTGATCCTGAAACCTGGTCCTTACCAGATTTGTGATTATGAAGATTGTTTGACCAATTCCTCAGGCACTTTAGAGGACAGAGGTAGTATGGAGGGTTTTCTTGAGGAGGTAAAGGAACGGCTGAGATATGAATTACAAGGAAATTTTCCTAAAAGAAGTTCGGTAGTCGGAGGAAGTGGAATTGGGACTCCTTTTAGTGAAAAGCCATCAGTTCCAAAAGAAATTGCTCAAGACATAACAAAACAAGTCAGAAAAATTGTTAGCCGTGAGCAAGGAATGAATTTGCCTCGATCAGATTCAATGCGATCATCTACAAGTGGAGTTGATTTCAATAATACCAGGAGATTCTTGTCAGAAAGGCCACGGAATGTTCTGAAGAGAAAGACACATCTCGATGCTCCAGTAGTTGTCAGTAGCAGCTCCATATCATACGAAAAGGGTAGAATAAAACAAGTTGCAGATATCTTGAAAACTCGAAATGCAAAGGCTTATGGGGAGATTATGGAAGATGAACAAGAAATCCAAACCAGATCTTTCAGGCGTGAAGATGGTGATTCATTGCTTCGTAGGGGTTTGTCTCCTATAAACTTGATAAGATCTTTGTCAACTCCTGTGTCTGGAAAATCATCTAGGAAGCCTCTTCTCGAGGATCGCCGCGTTCTAACTGGCATCCATATCAGGAGGAAGCAAGTATCCCTTGAAAATTTGACTCTGGATATGAGAAAAAGGCAGAAGGAAAATTTTAATACCAAAGATAAGGTCTCAAATTTTAGATACAGCCTCAACCTTAGGGGTAGGCTGTTTGGCAAGAAAATGCAATCAACAGAGCATGACCTCATGAAAGATATCATGAGTGGACCAACAGTTACTATGAACTTGAGGGAGAGGCCCATTATGGTACTACTAAATTATTCGTTTATAATCTTAAACATCCTATGCAGTTTTTCAATAAATAAATCCTTATGCTTATTTGTCATGTGTCTTAGGAGAACTCAACTGAGGTACCTCCAAGTCCTGCATCAGTCTGTAGCAGTCCTGAAGAAGAGTTTTGGTGGCCAGCAGATGATACCAGCCCAGCATCAACCCCTGATCGAGGAGAATACAATTCCGTGCCACGGGTTTTCAGAGAGATCAGCTCTAATCCAAATGGTTAGAAACATACATATCTTACGTCAATACAGATAGAATCTATTTCAATTGTTACACATATTTAGGTTTATGCATTATGCATGGATTCTTTATATTCCATGTACAATTTGAACTGTTTCGGTGGCCTTGCCTCATTTGTCATAATTTCTCACGTTGCCCTTGTGTTACAAGACTCTAGGAGAAGGCAGTTTAGTAAGCTTTGTTTTCTGCTGGTGAGTATGCCGTGATTGTGAACATGTTTTATTAGTCACTTGAACTTCCATTCCTACAATCTGCTGCCTTCTTAGTTCTTACATATCAACTAGTGAAATGAAGCTCTTTCCATTTCTCACTGTTCAAACATAAGTGTACAAGTTTCTGAAATACAGTTCGGTAGATTTATCCTAGCTGGATTGTAGAGCGAAGCTGCTGATAACTTGTTCTGTTTCTTGCTTTTTAAAGTGCTGCGGAGGCAACTAAACCAACTTGAATCAAAGGAGCTTGAGGACAAAACAATGGCACATGAGCCAGTGGAATTGATGGTTGACGTGGAGAACAAAACAGAGGCTTACATAAGAGATCTACTTGTTGCTTCTGGTTTTTATGATGGACCATCTGACCATTTTTTATCCCCAATTGGAACACCTATCAGCAACTATGTGTTTCAAGAAGTGGAAGAATCATGTGAAAAGGAGGAGAAGTACAAGGAAACTATATTGGATAAAAATGTGAAGGTAGACCACAAACTGCTATTTGATTTGTTAAACGAAGCGCTTTCAACAGTGATTGGACCACCCATAACCATGTCTAGATTCAGAAGAAAGATTATCGGTACGTCAATGCTGTCACCTTTATGTGGAAGGAAGTTGGTTGATCGTGTGTGGGAGACCATGTGCGGGTATATATACCCTCCAAATGACAAGCCTTACTACTCACTAGACAGTGTGGAGGCCAAGAATCTAGAATTGATTCCATGGTCTACTTTGGTAGATGATGAGGTTAATGCATCCGGAAAGGAGATGGAATGCCTGATAATGAGAGATCTTATTGAGGAAACTTTGAAGGACATGTGCGTATGAAACTGTCTGGAATTTTAGCAGGAGGAAGTGAAGAACGTGAAATACGTACAAATAGTCGTTATACATGGGAGTTATTTGCATGGGAACAATCAAGTTTTCTTGGTTTAGGCAAGTGCGAAGTCTGTATGATACAGAAGGAAGTCCTTGTACCCTCATATTTAAATGAGTTGATTAGTACACACTATTTACAATGTGGGCCTACTTCTGTTCTGTGGTTTCCGAACGAAATGTGCACATCTAAGACTCTGATGGCCCAGAAATCATTTGGTTCCGAGCGTGCATTATTTCCAAATTTGACTTTTGAGATTGTTCTTTGTGATGTGATGCGGCGGGCGTAGCTCCACTTCTTGTGAACATCATGGCCATTCCTATGATGGCTTGTTAAGTTGGAAAAACATGGGTACGGGCTAGCTGCTTTATCATAGAAAAACATGGAATGTAGTGTCCTCTCGTCTTGAAAACGGACTCACCAGTTTGACCATTTCCCTTGTTTTCCAACCGGATGTCGATGGAGAAGATCAGCCACAACTTTCATGCTTAGTTGCAAAGCTTCCATCTTTCTCTCTGCAAAGAAAAATAAAACGTAAAAGAAAGGTGGGGTCGCCCCAGATTCCTCGCCGCCTCTGTGTAGTGTATTGTGCTCTACCACTGAGAAGTAAATTAATCATCGCCAGGATGAATTGCATATAAAGTACAGTTAAAGTGCAGGAACAACATAATCAACGGAAGACCATTACAAGATCTCCCACTAATCTTTCAGAATCTTTTAAAAATCACAAAATAGTGGACAAGTTAAAGACTTGACAGTTATCAAGTTCATTTCTTTAAAAAGCAACCAGAAAATCAGTATCGAGAACTAGAATCGGGGCTTATGCAATCTTGTTAGGTGAACCAGAATATCCTGGTCAAGTAAGAATTCAATCAATACCTCTTATATATGCAGTTGTTTAAAATTTGAGGCTAAAATTTTGCCTTCCTTAAATGACTTATCTAACTCGAGGGGAGATTAGTTTGGGTGTAGATAACTTAAAGATATTTTCTCATAATTAGAACCCTCTTAAAACACTCCGTGGACAACAAAAAAAGGTAAAAAAATATAATTTTTTTAAAAACAAATCCAACAGATCTCTTATCTTCACTTGATATGTAAGCTAAGTTATGCCAATAAAACTGATTGCGAGTGCAACCTCATACCAGAAAGACTGTTTGTGATAGGTAGATTGGCCCCATATTCCATTATCTGTTTACTCATGCCAACAACATTATCACTGCACCAACTGCCTCAATTAGTGGCTTAGTGGGTTCTTTAGCTTCTAAGTTCTTTTACTATGGTGATCATACTAATACAATCAAGTTTCAATTCTAAATAACAACTTACCATCAAAGCTACATAGCTTTGAAGAGATTATTTGTGTCTAAACTGTAATTGTTGAACTCAAAAGAACTTGTTGAGAAATCAACACATGATCTAATCTTGCGTGCGGCGGAATAATTGCGAATTTTTTTTAATTTTATTTCATGAAATCAAGATCATTTGAAATTATACAACATGATTAACACATAAATCATAAGAAAGTATAAATTGTAATTCATACCTTATTCCGAAACTTATTCTTATTCTTGTTGTTTCCCTTCAATTATTTATGAAATTGACTCATCTCAACCACCTTTAATAGTATCTACAGAACATGTTGAGAGAATAAGTTTATTTATAATAATTTTGGACATTATAGTAATTTAATTTAAATTTCAATTAAACTTTGTTTAGAATTATAAATAATTTTAATTGAATACTAATTATATCCAAATAAGATTCCGTATCTCATATTAATCCTTATTTATTAAATATATCATATTTAATAATAAAATTTATCAAGCTTTACAATCAAGTCTAACATGATTAAAATATCTTTCCTCTCTTCAACTCATTCTTTGTGTGTGACTCATTGAGTTCCCAAACATGTTGACAATGAATACAAATTACAACCTTAAATCATATTTATGATTTTATTTCTCTAATCAAACAATTTATATCCATAGACCAAAATTGACATTTAGTAACACATCATGACCATCGAAATATTTAAGAATGTCAAAGTAGTTTTCATTAACATTTTCATATATGTTTTTTTATATAATTCAATCATTTCATCATACAATGTTCCAATTAGGCATAGAGTATAAAATTAATGTTTATTTTATTTGAGTAGAATCTTATAGTTCTCCACCATTTGCAATTGATTCAATTAATGACATTTGTAAACCATTTTATAAAGTTTCATTCCTCCTTGGATAATTTTTTTTCAAATTAATACTAATTGAAAATAATAATATATTCTTCCTAATCACTTTGGGTGATGAATAATGTATTTATCACTCAACTGTCTCCATATAATTTATACTATATTCAATAACTATTGACTGAATTATTCTTGACTAGAATATGTCATAAGTAGTATTAAAACGTAATAATTCTTATGTGTGATAACTTTGGAGACTTAAATAAAATGATTACTTATATAATCATCATAATAAGAATTTATATAGACATACAAATATTATTCCAATTGTATTTTTCATATGAGGTCAGTTTAGTGATTGTTCTCTAATAAGTACGCATACGTTTGTTTAAGTATTTTGATATTTTAATATATGAGATCAATTTCCTTGACAAAAAGAAAAAAAAGTGTTAATATTTTCACATTTTATTATTGTCCAATCTTAATAAAACAATAATTAAGAATAATTTAGAGAAAATGGATAAATACAATATAAATTTTATAATTATAATTTTATCATAATTTCATATATTTATCTTATATATCTAATATGTATATGATAAAAAATACCTTTAAATAATTTTATTACTTAATTAGAATCTATTAATTAGATGCACCATATAAACCAAATACTTCTTGAAAAGAAAATAATCAAGATTGAAAGTGAACTAGCATAAAAAGATGGCTCCATCGAAAGCAGAAGTAGGGACAAAGAAGGACAAGATCAATAGATTTCCCAGCCATGGGCTTGATCCTTGTCCTGAAATACGCTGTGAACTAGCATAAAAAGATGGCTCCATCGAAAGCAGAAAGAGGGACAAAGACGGTCAAGGTCAATAGATTTCCCAGCCATGGGCTTTGGTCCTTGTCCTGAAATTCGCCGTCGGCCTACAATTGTGTTGCTCGTGGTCGACCCAAAACCGTCTTTTCTAGTGGCAAGAAATCCCTTCACAGATTGACGTCAAATTGTTGAGACTTGAGAGCTGCACATGGCCCTCTGCCTCTAATTTGTCTTAAAAGAATCTCTTTCAAGCAGTACCGACTTGGACGGTAAGCATCCTTAAAACCAGAAAAATCCCAAGTCAAATGGTGGTAGGCCGATCAGACCATCTAAGAAGGCACACGTGTTAACGCAATGATAGTTAATTGGATAGGAACATTTACCAGGAAACCACTTGAATAATAGCAGGCCATTGTCAGGGTCGAGATAGTAGATTTAGAGGTATTCATATTAGGATAACTTGACCCATTTATAAATAACTTAAACCTGAACCTGAATGTCAGGTTCGGTAATTTTACGAACCTGAACTTGAACCTATAGGATCGGTTAACTTATTTTCAGGTTCGATTTTTAGGATAACCAGAACTTATTCATATCAACATATATGACAAAAAATTATAAAAATAATTGCTGAAAACAAATACAAATTATTCATAAAAGTATACATATAAAATCCATCAAAGATTAATCCAATATGTTAAACTCAATCAAAGTAAAAATAAGCCAAACAATGTCTTATAAAAGATCCATACTAAAAAAAAAAAGAGATAAATTATTAAACAATTATTCTTCAAATAAGATAGTAGGATGATCCACTGTTATACATGAAGTCACATATGTAGAAAATAAAGAATAAAAAGAGTTAGACTCGTTATTTCTTTTTTAATTGAAAAAAGAATTATTTATTTATTTGT
>JAOSBL010000212.1:10341777-10360438 GCA_027568915.1 Erythroxylum roraimae
AATTTTATAAATTTAAAAAATATTTTTGTATTATTGTAATATTTTAAATACTTTGTATTATTCTTAATTTTATAATTATACGATGATAATTGTCTTTATTTATATTAATTGTGGTTATTATTTATATATAAAATATTTAAAAGTTATTGTTATTTCATATTAATTGTCATTATTATTTATTATTAAGATTTTTGAAAGCATGGTTGATAACTGTATAATATATCAATATGGACTATTTTGCAATTTTTAAAAATTTTAGGGACTATTTCATAAATTTAAAAAATTTTCTAAAACGGTATCCAGTACCAACCGATACCAGTACAGTTTAGTTCCAGAGCTCAATCTGATATCGAATCTGGTACGGCATTCATAACATTGGTTAGATCATACACATATAAAAAATATTAAATAATACGATAGAAAAAAGTTACGTGCGTAAACTGTAAAGCAACCCAATCCAATTCAATAATGTCCGCATGCCTCGAATTGTTTTCAGGCAGACCAGAGACGAGGAGTGTTCTAGAAGTCCCTTCACGCCGGTGGTGGTCCAGACTCCAGGCTCTCTTCTCTTCTCGGACAGCCGAATCCATTTTTTAATACCAGAAATTAAAAAATAATTAGAGTACTTAAGTTGAAGCCGACGCCGTTTTACGGAGGGATCACTCTCATTACCCACGTTAGTCAAGTGAGCCGGGGTGTTTTGGGGCTTTTGGTTCGATGTCATTATTCGTCCATCTCACCTTCTCTCCCTAATTCTTTCCTCCTTCCTCCCTCTCTCTCTCTCTTTCTCTGTCCACCTTTGCACGGAGTTGGCATGGATGTTTGATGTGTACCTTTGAAGAATGCTCAAAGTCTAACGGGAGAGTGTGGGTGTGATCTTGGAATTATTCGATTCGGTGATCTCGCTGGGATTTTGGATTGAAAATGGCGGCGCAGAACGCGACTACGGATCTGTTCGACGCATATTTCAGGAGAGCAGATTTGGATGGCGACGGTCAGATCAGTGGACCTGAAGCCGTCGCTTTCTTTCAAGGCTCTGGTTTGTCCAAACAAGTTCTCGCTCAGGTACCTCTCTAACTCTCTATTTTAGGAATTTTTCTTTTGGGCTGGATCAGAGATGTTCGACAAGTTTCTATCAAAGTTTAGATTCAGTTCATGGATTTGTTTTTTTCCCGATGGATTGATACGGATTTGCTAGTGCATCGAGTATTGTGATTTGGATTGTTTCGACTATGTTGCCAGTCCGAGAGGCAATATATTTATCGTATTCAAATTCAGTCAATTAACGGGTGGTATAATTTGATTGAGATGAATTGAGAAGTCATTTTGGATACGTTCATACAAGAAAATGACAAGAAATTTGAATAACGTTTTCTCTTCTCTTTGTTGTTGTTGTGTTTTACTATCCTTATGAAAGAACAATCAAATACGAGTATGTCAGTTTTTAGGGGCTTGTGTTTTACTTGAAGCAGTGCCTTTAGTGAATATTTCCAGGAAGGTGGAATTCATTGGGTTAGTGGTTGTAAGGTTGCTGGGAGAGTTGACTTATTATTATTATTATTTTTTGGTAGTGGAATTTCATTCCCTCCTTTCCACGGAATTTGTAAAAATCAATTTAGGTGGATGGCTTTTACTGTCGTTGTTAGTTTACTTGATTTATTGTCTGCTATGGCATTTTAAAACTGCTCCTAATTCGTTGCCTTTTAGAATTTGAAGTTTCCTTGACTTTGGTGGATCACTTATAAGATGGAGTTACATGCTTATTACTGACTATGTTATTTACCTGTCTTAATGGTTGTGCTTGGCTAATCATTAGATATATTTCACAAGTTCATGGTTTAGTGGTTGTTCTTGTCAGTTCTATGAGATGTAAAAAACTTGGTTCTGCATTTGAAGGTGTGGAAAATTTGTGCATATTTCTTTGTGCTAGGATTTAGTCATGCTCTCTGTTTTCTTCAGTACGATATATATTCCACTTGCACTTTGTTTTTAAGCCCCTTCTCTAGTTGTGGAATTATTCATGTCACAGCAATGACAGTTTGTTTCATTTTCTGTCTCATGCAGGTGTGGATGCATGCTGATCAGAGGAAATCTGGCTTCCTTGGTCGACAAGAATTCTATAATGCTCTTAAGCTTGTCACTGTGGCACAAAGTAAGCGAGAGTTGACCCAAGATATTGTGAAAGCGGCACTATACGGTCCTGCTTCAGCTAAAATTCCTGCACCTCAAATAAACCTTGCAGCAACACCTGCCTCTAAAGTTGGAGTACCTGCTGCACAATTGACCGGCAGCACATCTGCAACAGCATCACAAAATGTTGGCATCAGACCAGCACAAGCACCTGGAATTGTTAGCACAAACCACCAGTATTTTCCAACACAGCCAAATTTGCACCCTAGACCACCCCAAGCCGCACCTTCTATCCCTGCTTCCCCTTCTCAGCAACTTCCTGCTGGTCAAGTGATACCCAAAGGGGGTAATGTTGGTGCTCCTCGTCCTCCAAGTTCATCAGTCTCAACTAATTTTCTTGGTGGAAATACAAGTGGCCCAACTTCCCTAATTCCCAACAGAGGGGTTGTTCCACCAGCTCCTACTCGGGATGCATTTGGGATGGCAGTGTCAGGGTTGACAACTGTTGCTCAACCAAGGCCACAAATGACAGCTGGGCAGATGCATTCTTCTGTTCCAAAACCTCAAAATGCAACTCTATTTTCAGATCAACAAGCAACAAAGGATTCCAAAAAATCTTCAGAAAATGGATTTTCATCTGACTCACTTTTTGGAGATGTCTTTGCTGCAAGTCCTAGTGAACCAAAACAAGGTTCCTTACAAGCTGCATCTTCGACAAGCAACTTATCGGCCTCATCAGCAAGTGTTCCGTCATCTGTTGAACCCCAACCTTCTGCTGGACCAAGCTTCCACAACTCTTCGCAGCTTACATATTCTCAACAACCTAGGGGTGATCCAGCAACAGGAAAACAAAATGAGAAGATTAATGCTCAAACTGCTGCTACTTCTCCTTCCTCTGGTTTTTCTGTTGGAGCTGGGAATTCAGTTTCCAGTCAATCCCAGCTTCAATGGCCAAAGATGACTCAATCTGATATTCAGAAGTATATGAAGGTTTTTATTCAAGTAGATACTGATAGAGATGGGAAAGTTACCGGTGAACAAGCACGGAATCTCTTTTTAAGTTGGAGGCTGCCAAGAGGTTGACTAACAAACTCAGTTACCTTTAGCTATTGATATTTGTTTCAATTGCAGTTTCCTTGTATTCTTGTTCAGGCAAACTGTTATCTAATGCATTGAGAAAAATTTACTAAGAATTTGAGTTGGTTGTCTTTGCTTAGCATTTTGTTAACGTAAGATGATGCTCACATAGTTTTCTTTCCTTAACATTTTCTCTGCATTGGAGCTTTGAAAGTGCTGTCTACAATTATTGGAGCTTTTTGTTTAGAATTTCCTTCAAGGAACATGTTTTTTGCTGCCTAATAATTAGTCTTGGTGCTTCAGAGATTTTAAAGCAGGTATGGGACCTGTCTGACCAAGATAATGACAGCATGCTTTCTTTGAGGGAGTTCTGTACTGCTCTCTATTTGATGGAACGTTTTAGAGAAGGCCGCCCCCTTCCTACAACACTCCCAGGCAGTGTAATATCAGATGAAACTCTGTTATCCATGACAAGCCACCCTACTGCATCATATAGCAGTGGAACTTGGACACCTGCTCCTGGTGCTGTTTTCTTTATGATGTCATCTTTTCAGTATTAGTTTTATACTCGTACTTCCACTGTAAATTCTCTTTTAAATGAGAAGCTGATGAATTTCCCCAGGTTTGAGACATCCACATGCTGTTCATGGTCCTCGTCCACCTTCTGCTGCTGCAGCAAAGCCACCAAGGCCACCATCTGTTCCTCATACCGATGAAAAACAACCTCCTCAGTTAAAGCCCAAAGTGCCAGTGCTGGAAAAGCATCTTGTGGATCAGCTAAGCCAAGAAGAGCAGGACTCTTTAAATTCAAAGTTCCAAGAGGCAACACAAGCTGATAAGAAGGCATTTGTTCTTTTTAATGCTTATCTTATGAAATTGCTAAATTTTGTGTCCTTTGTGAAAATTGTCTGTATCTTATGTCTAGTGAGCATCTGTAGTAGGTCTTACTGTTTAAAGTTTCAGCTGCATGCAAAGAATGGTGGATAGATGCTCCATTTCCAGTTGAACACTGATATATGTCTCATTGACCTATAGTCTTGAAAATTTATTCCTTTTCTTTATTGAAGGTTGAAGAATTGGAGAAAGAAATATCAGATTCTAGACAAAAGATTGAGTTCTATCGTACCAAGATGCAGGAACTTGTAAGTCTGCCCCAACCTTTTTCCTCTTAATGTATAAGAAAATTTATGGTTATGATGTTCTCTATTTGTTCTCATTTTCTTGTTTTGAAATAGCTTACTGTATCTGGATATAGGCTTTTAGTTTGAGGTTCAACATTTAGTATCAATGTCTCAATATGTTTTCCTTGAGTGATCCAAAGTGCAGATCTGGCTTTTGCTTATTTCCTGGCGCTTGAGTCCCATCACATCATTGTTTCACATATGATGGAAGTGCTAAACATATAGCTTAGTTGATATCATGGAGGTTTGTTAAGGCCGTATATAAGTAATAAAAGTTCAGATTGGTTTATTAGGGTCAAGTTCCATTGGAAAGATATAAAGAAAAACAGAGTTCTATTGCTTATGAAATCCCTATTATGATCTATATGGTAAAGACTCTTATAGTGAATGAATCGGTTAATTTGACCATAATAAACTTACCAACAATGTGAACGAGGAGTTGTTATCAATTCACTAGGATAAATGATCAAATACAATGGAATGTCATACTTACAGCTTTTTGACCAATTAAGCTTTTCAACTAATTGAGTAGCAAAACTCAAAACTATTTAGACATTCTTTTTCCGGGCATTGTACATGATTGCTAATTATTGAGTTTTTCAACCCTCAGATTTTGTATAAAAGTCGGTGTGACAATCGACTTAATGAAGTCACTGCAAGGGTGTCTGGTGAAAGGCGCGAGGTATCTTTTCTCCCTTTGTTGATTGACATACGTTTTCTGCAGCTGCACATTGCTAGTTGTAAGACTGATCAATTGAAGTCCTAATCAGGTTGATGTGTTGGAGAGGAAGTATATAGAGAAATACAAGCAGTCTGGAGATGTAGCATCTAGATTAACCATCGAAGAAGCAACATTTCGTGATATTCAAGTATGTACTTTTTCTTCCTTTACTATTTACTTTTTTGATGTAGTAGATAATTTTTGGTGACCTCTTTCTCTATTAACATCTCAACCAAATAATTCCTTATTTCTTGCAGGAGAAAAAAATGGACCTATACAAGGCAATTGTTAAAATGGAAGAAGGAGGCACTGCTGAAGATGTCCTTAAGGTGCTTTGTGATTGTAGTTTAAGTCTGTGATTGTACAACAATAGTGCATAAGTCCTGTTCTTACTGTTTTTTTCAGGAACGAACGGATGGTATCCAGTCGAGCCTGGAGTTGCTAGTAAAAAGTGTGAATGAACGCTGTAAGCAATATGGCTTGCGCGCCAAACCTACCTCACTGGTTGAACTGCCATTTGGTAACTTCATGACACATCCCATTCTAAGCTCATCTGGAATTTTAGTTTGCCTTTTCTTTTGATGTGTATTGTAGCACATGAAAGTTCCCTTTCAAGATATGGCTATGATTTAGTATTTTGATATGTTTGTTGGCAGAATGCAACATTTAATTTATCTTATTGATTGTCACCGACTGTAAAGAAAATGATTTGTTGTGTGATAGAGATGATCTACATTCATGTGCCTTTTTTCTTTTTTTTGCTTGCTGTCACTTGTGTTTTCTTTTTGGATTTGTTGTCAAGTATCTTAATGTTATTTTTTTCTGCATTCGTTCATAAATAATTATGTCTATAAGGTGGTGTTTTATGATTGAAAATCTAAATATTAGAGCAGTGTCTTTGCAATAATTTTTTGAGTTTATAAATTGAACATTAGTAACCATATGTCGCCAGGTGTTTAGCATGGTTCTTAGTTATATTATTTTTACTCTCTAGCTGTATTGCTTAGACCTTGTTTGTTGATAGTCAATGCTGACATGGGTTTGCCTTCGTTCGAGACATTGCTTGTATCTATGTGCTCTTATGTTCTGGTAGACAGTGAAACTACTCCATGGCTGCACTTAGTTGTTTCGATGAAATAGTTTTCATTTTTTTTTGGATAAAAATTTAAGAACATGCATTGTTTTATTTGTGCTGAGTTTGTTTTTTATGATCTTTCTTGAGGCTGGCAACCTGGAATTCAAGAAGGAACCACTGATTGGGATGAGGACTGGGATAAGTTTGATGATGAAGGTATGCTGAACTGTTTCCTATTTGAACAATGGTTTTATTACCTTTTTGAATTTCAAAACAGAAACCTGGTTAAGTTTATCCAACCTCGTACCATCATGATGAATTTCATCAATGCCCTGACGAATGAACATATTCGACCATGTTCAGGGTACACATTTGTTAAGGAGCTTACTTTGGATGTCCAAAATGTTGTAGCCCCTCCAAAAGAAAAAACTTCAATTAGGAAAGGAACTTCTAGTAAAGGTGACATAAATGATTCACCCTTTAGTGCTGAGTCGAAGTCAGAGAAGAATACAAGTTCAGGTGAATTACATCATGAGATAGAATCAGCAGATGATCAAAATGAGAATGGCGTGGTTGGAAATCCTCAAAATCCTGCTCAGAAAAGTCCAACGAAAGATCAAGCTAATCAAATCCAAAAGTCTCCAATTAGAGAGAGTGCTGACAGTTCACCTCATTCTAAAGAGACCACAAGGTGCAGTTTAATTTATGATTTTTCTTGGTTATATCTTTTCTTCTACTTGTGTCTGAACTGATACCTCAATTAATTGTCTGATCATATCTTGGTTGTAAGGACAAGGCCACTATTTTCCTTTGTTCCAGGTTTCTTTATTCGTAGATTTAATTGGATATCTGAAGTTCTTAGTGGTGTACTTGTGCAGTGAGGGAGATGGTGCTGAATCTGTTCTTTCCAACGATAGAAGTGTTAATGAACCCCATTGGGGTACTTTCGATTCCCATTATGATACAGAGTCAGTTTGGGGCTTTGATAGTGGCAAGGTTAGTGAACTTTGGTGTTTTCATAAGATTTTTATGTTAGCAACTGGATTAATTTAAAGAATACTGTTTAAAGCAATGTAAATCTGTATACATCCACACGCTAAAGCAAATGCGTGCACAATGTTACTTGTGATTCATGTTAAATCCTGAGTATGGGTTTTTGATAAGAATTGAATTTATTAGTCGATATATTGAGACTTTTATTCTTTTCTGGAGGAAGTGGTACGTCTCATAATTCATTTTCCTTGCTTTTGGCCCCCTAACCTACTTGTTCTATTGGCAACATTGTACGTTTGTCATTTTTTCCCCCCCCTCTTTTTGGCAGGTCAAGGATCACGATGGACAGGAGGGTTCTTTGTTTGGTGTAGATGGCTTTAATCTAAATCCAATTAAAACAGGACCCTTACAGGAGAAGAGCCCATTTGTCTTTGCTGATTCTGTCCCAAGTACCCCTGCCTATGATCAGGGGAAAAGCTCATTTGTGTTTGATTCTGTTCCAAGTACCCCTGCCTATGGCCAGGGGAAGAGCTCACTTGTGTTCGATTCTGTTCCAAGCACGCCTGCTTATAATCAGGGGAAGAGCTCATTTGTTTTCGATTCTGTTCCAAGCACCCCTGCTTATAATCAGGGAAAGAGCACATCCATATTTGCAGATTCTGTTCCCAGTACCCCTGCATATAAGTTTGGTGAAGGATCAGAGGACCACTCCTTTGGTAGCTTTTCAAGATTTGATTCATTTAACATGCATGATGGGGGGTTGTTTCAATCATCAAACCCTTCATTTTCAAGGTTTGATTCCATGCGAAGTACTAGCGAGTCTAATCAAACTTATGGATTTGCATCAAGTTTTGATTCATTTAAAGATTCAGAGCAAAGTCATGGATTCTCAAGATTTGATTCATTCGGGGATTCTGATCAGAATCATGGATTCTCAAGATTTGATTCATTTAGAGACTCTGATCCTGGTCAAGGATTTCCATCGAGCTTTGACTCATTTAATGGATCTCGTGATCCTGATCATAGCCACGGGTTCTCAAGGTATGATTCATTTAGTAATCGTGAGAGTGAATTCTTGAAGGACAATTCCATGGCACGATTTGATTCTTTTCGTGGTTCTAAAGACACTGATAACAGTCATGGGTTCCGATCTTTTGATGACAATGACCCATTTGGCTCATCCGGACCCTTTAAGTCATCAGTGGAGGGTGAAACTCCAAAAAGAAGTTCTGATAGCTGGAGAGCATTTTAGTCAGGTTATGGATGTTAAGAACACGACAAAAATTTCATTTGGATGAGGCCTTTTCTTCCCAGATTTGTTCCCATAGGTGTTGCGGCCTGGTTCTACCATTTCCAGTACATATTAGAATGTGATAATGCATGAATGATTTGCCGTGTGGGTTCTAGCCCATGCTTGTTTTTGACTGCTCCCATTTTTTGCTTCCCCATATTGTTCCATATTATATTATTGCCTATGATGCTTTTTTCCTGTTGTAAGTTTTCTTTTCCTTCACTTTTTTTTCCGTGTGTACCAGAGGACATCTGAGACATGCAATTTTTTATTTTTTCTTTCTAAACTTACTGTTAAATATGCTTTTGTCATGGATGAAAAGTTGAATTGATCTGTTGCCCACTCTAGTTCTGTAAGCCTGGTTCTTGATTTAGGTTACTGTCATGCATATATCGTATAATCTAGAATACTTTTAACTATTTTTTGTAGGTTATGTATAAAAGTTTGGGGTATAGTGACAGGTAGCTTATAGTTTCTCACGTATGATCCATTATCTTTGTTACATAATTTAATTAATATAAAGGACTCTATTTATGTATAATATATCTCTTGGCATAGATAAAGGAAATGGATTTACGTTATTTTGTTTTTTTTTTTTGACGAATTACGTTATTTTGTTATATAGAATTAATTACATATGTATATCATGTTAATTAAGTAAAAGATAGCATGTCCATATGTTCACTAATAAACGATGTGAAGATTTAATAAGTTGGTAAGATTATAAAATAGTTGAAAGATATTCGATGTTAATATTATAATTTTCTAATTCAAATAGAAGATAGTTAATTGAATTTGCATATGATTATGCATTCAATATTTAGATATGATAGGAAATGGTAACAAAAAAAGAAAAAAAAGGAGTACGGTAATTTGATGACAAGTAAAAAGATTAATGTGAAGTAACAAATTTGAGAATGTTCTAATTGTGTGAAATTTATCAATTTTTTATTGATAAATGTTCATCAAATTATTTAGTTACATATACATCTCAAAAATTAAAATTAAAATTATATAGTTTTTGAAATAATCTCTTTTTAATATATAAATTTACGATTTATCTTGCTTACAATAATCTTAATAATTGTGCTTGTGCACAAGGACAATCGTGACAGAGATAAAATATCAGGAAATTGCAAACACGACCGTGGCAGAGAAGAAATTTCAAGGAATTGCATGATAGTGTACAAGCACGATCGTAACAGAGAAGAAACTTCAAGGAGTTGCACGATCGTGACAGAGAGGAAATATCAGGAAGTTGCACAGGCACAATCGTGACAAAGAAGGTGCATTGCCATTTGACAATAAAATTAATAAAAATAAGACATTTAATAACAATAATAAGAAAATTATTAATAATAATAATAAATTAGTAATAATAATAATAATAATAATAATAATAATTTAGTCTTCTTGTTAGTTATTCCTTTGTCATTCTAAGTTTATATTTTCAAACAAAACACTGACATAAAAATTCTTTAGCAGTAAACAAAATAAAATTCTTTAGCAGTAATACTCATTCTATTCTATTCCTCATTTTTTCTAATCCTAAGAATAATTATTTTATTTTAGTCGTTAAACCAAACAGGCAAGATTGAAAATTTTAGGGTTAGAGAAGAGTAAAATAAGGGGTTTGTTAACTAAAGGGTTTAGTTAATGTTTAATAAAATTATTTTATTTAAAATAAAATAAAATAAGATTGTTAATTATTTATTTAATTTTGGATATTTTAAAAAGAAGATTACGTCCCATAGAACCACGTGACGCATAAGAGTAAAAAATTTAAATATAATATATCTTAGTGTGATCCTAAATCTTTAACATTTTTCATCTTAAACCTTTTATTTATTTATTTTGTACCGAAAAATGATAACCTTAGCATAAAACATATTGTTAATATAAATCTTCGTCTTTATTAATTAATGAGATTAATAGTTTTTTCATGTTAAATATTAAAAAATTATACACTTTGCATAAATTACTCAATTAGTTGAAAATCTTTGTATAAATTATTAAATTAGATGAATTTTTTTAATTTTCTGTAAGTAATTTTCTTATTATATACCTGTTCATCAATTAGAAATTAAAGGGATGGCACTGTACTTTTTACTTTCTAATAAATATTAAAATCTGAAGTTACTCTTACTATTAAACTAAACTTTTGGTTTGTTTGAAATTTTCAGATAGTTTAGTATAATTGAAATAAAAAACTTTATATAATATATAATTTCAATATAAACCAACTCAAATCACACGTGGAGGTCTGCCATCAATCTCTCCCTGCCCTAGAGTATGCTTTCTTTCATGCCCTTTATGGGTCCCTTGGACTGCGGGAACGAGCACACACGGCAGAGCTTAGTACGCTGGTAATATAAGGATATTAGTTACCAGTCCCAATTACATATGAAAATACATGACTACACCAAAACTCGAATCAGAGCATTCAGAATCAGAGCATTGCAAGTGTGGGTTGAAATGTAACAAAAACCCAACAATGAAATGCTACGAATCTATGCACAAGCCCCTCTTATTATTGGATACAACTTAATTACTTTCCTATACACAGTACAATTGTGCTGCTGCGAAATGATAGGGGATATAGCAAAAGATCACAAAACGTGAAGTGCCAGACAGACAATGTGCATCCCAAATACTTACTTTACATGATCAAAGGAAGCAAGTACCTTCATCTTCTTAGGAAGACTTGGCAGCAAGTATCTCCGACAAGGAAATCCAGGTTCCAGAGACTGCAACAGTGAACCCAAAAGCTATAATAGCACAATCCAAAACGAAACCCCTCCATCCCTGCTCTTGTTTAAACGCTATGAGATGAAACAAAGCAGGCAATACAAACCCCAGAGCAGAGCACACACTGCTACCCACCAGAGCCAAGAAATCTGCAAAATTAGGCACCAACAGAGCAATCAAACTCACTCCCAAAACCGCCACCCATCTCAGCCACAAGGAGTACCTAGAACCGCAGCAACGCCTCTCCATAACCTCATATACTGGATTCATCATCAACGGGAAAGTGAAGAACAAGTTCACACACAAGCCAATCTGCACAAGGGTACTCAATATTCCTGCCCCCAAATTGGTTGTGATTATATCTTTAGTATCATCACCAAAGGCAAAATAACCTAATAATCCAAATCCTCCATACAACAACGCAATAAACGTCATACAAAGTGCCAACACTTTCCCAAACTTGGCCTTGTGCTTAGCCTCAGATTCTAATGGCAACACCATGCCAATTCCTTCAAAGGCATAGACAGCCACACCCAGGCCATAAAAGAAAACTGAGAACCCACCAAATGCCTCCAAAGGAGGTCTGTTTTTCAAATAGAACATCACATCCTCCGTCATCACCACACCCATAGCTCCAAGATCAACCACATCGGCGAAGATGCTCAACGGAGCCAAATGGGTCAACGTTGCAATTGAATTCAGCCCCAACTGAAAAGGGAAGCAACTCCAGATAAACAAGGCTTTGGGGCTCAAAAAACCCAATATTTTTTCACTTGATTGCAAATTCATAAGATATGCCAGTGTGTTAGAGATAAAAATCAGATAACTAACACAAAATCCAGCTTGTGCAAGGACAATCATAGTATCCACGGACACACGACCTATGGGACCGCAAACAGTGAAACCCAGATCACCAAAAGATGCTATCTTGGAGAATTCTTGAAAAGATTCGAGCTTGCGACGAGTGTGGATGAGTAGCATCATACAGTGGTAGGTGAGAAAAGCTACAGAGAAGACCATGAGAGAGCCCATAACCCATCCTGTTTTTTTAAAAGTGTAAGGAAGACCCAGAACACCTGCTCCGACTATGGCTATGAAAACGTTAGCAAAGGTTTTGGAAGTCGATGAAAGTTTGGGTCGTTTGCCTAGAAGCGGCGTGTCTTCTCTTGGCAAGTTCGGTACTTGTAGGACATGGGACGATGAACTCGCTTCTTTTTCAAGCCCCATGTCCGCAAAGTTGTTCTTTTCTCTTCCGACGGAGACAAACCTTGTATCTTTCGATGATTATCGAACTAAACAAAGACTTGAGAAGACTGAAAACTGAGTCGATTGGTAGAAACAGATCAAGGGACAGAAATCGAATTCTGAAAATAATAGATGCGACTTGTTGTTATATATTCTGCGCCTGACTTCTGATTCTCACTTCAGAAGATCAAATACTTAAAGGAAGATCGGTGCGGTTTCTGGAGATGGGTGTGACTTCTGGAAATTTGCGTGGCTGCTGCAGAAATGGGGTTTAAATGGACGGACCTGCTTTATTGAGATACGACACCTAACATGGGACCACCTCTGCTTAATTTTAATCATTACTAATTACGAATGCATTACAGACAAGTGGACAACGCAGGCAAATTGACATCATTCTCTATTATAAGTAGAAACAGAATGATAAGCAAGTAAGAAAAAAACAGAGAACTCAGCCTACCTCTCAACTGCAAGTGTATGGTGTACCTGTAAAAGATTGCCTCTTTGTAAAGTTGGATTTATCTACAGCCTGGAAATGGCAAAATATATGGAAAACACTTCATGTCAAGATCCGGCAAACAGAGAAGACACATGGTAAGAAAATAGAGGGCCTTATCCGGAAAAGTACAGGAGATAAGATTAACCACAATCTAGCTAGTAGAAGGGGCTATACACGTGCATTGATGTGTTTGTCGGTATGCTAATAATAAGTGGTGGTGTCCTGCTAATTTACGTTCCTAAGGTGGCTGCAACGGCAAAAATATGCTTAAACGCCGACAATATTATTAAGATGATTTAGTTTTCCGTACACTACTGCAACTCTTTTTATCTATTTATGTTTCATATATAGACGACAAGAAAAACAAGAAAAGTCCAGCACAACATGAAACGAGAGATATTTTACTCTCGCGCACTGTCCCACTCCCACCGACATAACGCGCAGGAGGGAAATGCCACTGACTTCCACGACTGGCACATTTCAACATTGTATTTCCCAATTCTAGTTTTTCAAATTTTTAGATTTAAGAAATTGACAGCCACAGAATGCCTTTTAACTGTGCCGCTGGGAATTCTGGATCCTAAGAACATCTTGCAGACGGGAATAGCCCCGTTGTTCTAACATGTTTGACATGCTAACTTCTTTTGGAACTCGTGAAGGTAACAAACTTTGTATCCAACGTTCACTTAATTCATAATGCAGCAAATCCAGACCTGTCTGCTTCGGTTACAAAGCTTGAATAACAGTTAAAACTACTATACTATGTAGAGATTTGGGATGCATGCAGTCATACAATTGTGTTATTAATAAATTCAATCACGATCAGACAATTTCTCAGGTTGCAATAATTGATTTTAGTAGATTCTTTACATGGAAGAGATTCTTGCTCTCCAACCAACTTGTTTCTTGACTAAAACTAAGAAGCAAAGAACGCCATACTATAAGATCAGGAGTTATACCTCTTCCTGTCATTTGTAGGAACAGATTCAAACCCTGCTGAAAGTTGCTGTTCTTGCAAAAAGCTTCAATAAGAGAACTGTAACTTCCTATATCAGGCACAAAATCTCTTCCTATCATGTCTTCAAGAAGTTTCAGGGCACTCCCTTCCTTTCCTTGCCTACAAAATTCAGTAATAACAGCATTGAATGTGGATGGCGTAGGAAAATAACCACAGCCAACCATCTCATTCACGAGTTCAAGTGCTTCTCGCACATTCCCTTTTTGACAAAACACATAGATTAATCTGTCGTATATAAGCACACTAGGGATTCCACCTTCACTAATCATTTGGTCATAAACTCTCCTAGCATCCTCAATGGCACCTTCTTCACAGAAGCCTAACATTGTCAAGCTCCTATCAACAGTTCTAGGAAATAATTTTTCGAGCCTCATTAGAAAATCAATTGCCTCATCCCACAGGTTTTTCTTATAAAGACCATACAAGACACTGTTATAGGGACTAATTCGACCCATGGAAATGCCCTTAGCCTCCTCCATCAGCTCTAAGATCTTAAATCCATCATCTATCCTCCCTCCTGAAAACAAATCTCGGATTAATGTATCGAATGTAGCAAAGTTCCAATTGATCCCATCTGTTTTCATATCATTAAACATTGCAAGGGCTGATTCCCACATCCTGGACTCACAGAAAGCAGATATCAACTCGTTATAGGTATCTACATTAGGAAGGCATCCCTTTCTCTCCATCTCTTTCAAGAAATGATGACCAATTTTCACTTTTCCTATCCTACAAAAGCCCCTAATCAATGTGTTATAAGTAACAACATCGATCATACCTCCATTGCTTTCTACTCTTTCAAGCATCTCGACAGCCTCTGGCACACGGCCAAAATTGCAAAGAACTTCGACCACCTTAGTCACTGTCACTACATCAGGTACAAACCCAGCATTGAAACTCTTTTCTAGCAACACAAGAGCCTGAACTAAGTTTCCTCCGTTACAGTACCCAGATATCAAAATATTGAAAGTGACATCATTAGGCTCCTCAATATCAATCATCAAGCTTCTTGCTCTTCCCACTTTGCCATTCTTGCAAAGACAATGAAGCAAAGTGTTATAAATAACAGTATTTGGCTTCACACCTCTGGACTTGAGAACTTGCAAAAGTTTAAAGGCATCAGCGATTCTATTAGTCAAGCAAAGGCCTTTCATCAAAATCCCAAAGGTATAATCATCACCTTGCACACCATTCCCCATCATTTTCTTTCTATAGAACTTCCTAGCCAAATCAATGTCTTCTTTGACAAGAACATCTAGTATCGAGTTTAAGATTTTCAAAGATGGATTCTTGTGAAACTTAGCAACCACGTCAAGAACTTCGATAATTCTACGAATCATTCTAGCTCGGCCGAGACCTCGAATGATAGTAAGGAAGATGTCCTCGTCAGGAGGAGAACCGACTGAATGGGGCATTTCATCAAGCAGTTGCTTGACAATGTCAAAACGACGGAAAGTGCAGAGTTTATGCAAAAGAGCTCTGTATGTGGACTGGGAATGAATGAAGCTCGGGATTCTTGCGGCCCATTTAAAGGTTTCGAGCGCTTTGGACGCTGACTTTTGTTCTAAAATCAGATGGACTACGTGTTCGTGACTGGGGACTGAAAGGGATGATGACGATGACAAGAATCGTTTGGAGAGAGAGAAAAGAAGCAATGAATGGGAACGATTTGTTGTTAGTGTTGGTGGGGAGAAAGTTGCAAGCTTTGAAAGTTCTGAGAGCATATGAATGCTTAGTATATTGGAGTGAGACTGACTGCACTAAGCAAAGCTTGAAGGTTCCAACTGGCGGATCGAAGTCTTGAAAGTTAATTTGAGCTTTAAGCTCAAATACATTGCTAGTACTACGCAGGGGTTCAAATCTTCTGTACCATTTTACCCGGTACCTCTTTCTCAAGAACATCCCAACCGTATAATAATTAAGAGAGAAGAAATTTAAAAGGTTAGGATGTTCTTGGGACAAAGGTACTGAGCAAAACGGGACAGAGGATCTCATGCCACTAGGTAGGTAGAGTCCAATATTACCCTAACAGTTTTTACTTTTTAATCGCCAATATTTTAGTTAAATTTTCAATTTTTTTATTCAATTTTTTTTAATAATTTTTATTATTAAAAATAGATTAATTTATTAAATAATCAATCAATTTTTATAAATTAATAAAATTTTATAAATCAAAATAAATGAATAAATTATTTAACAATATATTTTTTAATTAAATTTCAAATTCATGACATTTAATGACAATCTTTTAATTATATTTCAAAATTTTTAATTTTATTTAATCTTTAGACGATTTTATGATGATCTAATTCTGATTAAACCTTTTAAATCTTAAACTTCTTATCTTATCCGTTTAACTTCCATTTTGTTTTTTAAAATATTAGTTTTAAACGCCTTAAGAACAAGGTAGGCTTTTCTTTATTCGTATTTCCCAATTTCATTGCGAGTCGAATGGATTAGATTTAGGTAAAATATATTTATATAGTTTATAATAATAATTATTAATATTATTGAAATTCTTTTATATATTTTAAATTATTTATTAATGTGTATAAATATTTTAAGTTAAATCCTTCAATTTTTATTGAGTCTACCAACTTTTAGAAACTAATATGTTTTCTTTTTCTAAATGTTCTTTTTACCTCATCATTCAATCAACTTACAGAATAAGTTTTTACAATCTCAAAAGTCATAGAGTACATAGTGAATCACTTAAGTTGAAGATTCTATAGTTGTTAAACATTAATGAGGATTTTAATGTAAAAATGCTTTTATAATTTTATATTTTAAGATTTAAGGTGAATATAGGAGTGTTTTGTTAGATTTTTTTTTTCGCTTCCATAGTCATAGACTATCTAGACATGAATGGATCATTTAAGATCCAAATCAACTTGGCGTTTGTTGAGTTGTTAATGAGAATTTATATATAAGAATACTTTTACAATCTAAAATTTTAAGTTTGTGGATAAAGATACCATGTCTTATTAGAAATTAGACATAACCATTTCGGCTACATGCAACAAAAAGAACAAGGTTTTGCTTCCCTTATTTTTATTACTAATCCAATTTGGAGAGGTTTTTAACTATCAATCATTCAGGTTGATTAAGCAAAAAGTTGTACTGTCGGAAGAAAAGCAAAAGAGAGAGAGAGAATTATACCTTTATTAAGGATCATTATAACAAATTATCGGATTAATGAAGTACAATCCTATAATTCTATCAAGTATAATCATTGCAAAATCTTCCCAGATTACTCGACTTTCTTGCAAACAATCTGTGAAGGTGGTCATGACAAGCGATAATGAGATTAAAAAGAAAGTGGCATCAAGGCTAAAAGCAAAAAGCTTGTCACCATGTCTGTGCACCATATTGGTCTTATCAACTAAGGATGTGCTTGGTTCACTCGGGAAAATAGTAATATAAATTATAATGAATATAGATATAACTTTTATTCCTTAATATATTGGAGGGTATGGAGTATAGCCCCAAAAAGGGATATAAAAATACTGTTCATCCAGTCATAATATATTACCAAACATATTTTTCATTCCTTAACCATTCCTTTCTTCCTATACCGACTAACCAAACACCCCTAAGTGTTTAAAAATCTGGACAAGATCCGATCCCGTATATGGTGGAATAGTTATACTTTTTTTTTTGTATAATTTGTCGAAAGTTAAGATTATTAAAATTCTATAAATTGATTAACACATAAATTATACTAAAGCATGAATCGTAATTCATACTTTATTCTGAAGCTTGATCATTTTCTTGTTGTTTCTATTGAATCGTTTTTTAAAGTAACTCATCTCAATCATTGTAGTTGTATAATTGTCAGGTATCTAACAATATCCATAAAACGAGTTGAGACTCTGCAATTGTTGCAAAAAGGATTAGACAAGGAGTGTTAGCGTCATTAGAGCTTAAGCCTATTTATAATAAGTTTTTTATATTTTAGTAATTTAATTGAAATTAAAATTAGAAATAATTCTAATTTAATATCAATTATGCTTAAATAAAATCTAATATCTCATACTGATTCTTATTTAATAAACACCTAATATTTAACCATAAAGTTTTTTACATTTTACTATTAAGTTTAACTTGATTATAATATTTTTTTCCGTTCAAATCGTTCTTTGTGTGTAACACATCAAGTTCCCAAATATGTTTGGAAATTGATATAAATTATAATCCAAAATTATATTTAAGATTATATAAATTAATTTCTTTTAATTTATCTTTAATTCCTCTTACTTAGAAACGAAAGAGAGAATTGAGAGAAAGATGATTTCTATTCCTTTATAAAATATCCGTACATATATATATATATATAGAATGGAGATACAAGTTAGCAGCTTTCTATTATAATTAACTAACTAACTAACAACCATTCAAAACTAACTTTTCAACTGATGCTGACGTGTATACTCCTCCATTTCTCTTAACACTTCCTCTCAAGATGAGCATAAATGTTATTAATGCTCATCTTGTTCAAGAGCCTTTCATGCTGTCATGGAGGCAATGCTTTCGTTAACATATTTGTAATTTGTTGGTCAATTCTTAGATGGCTAGGTTTAATTAGCCCCTTAAGCACTTTATCCCTATGCTTTCGTTAACATATTTGTAATTTGTTGGTCAATTCTTAGATGGCTAGGTTTAATTAGCCCCTTAAGCACTTTA
>JAOSBL010000212.1:10374517-10392530 GCA_027568915.1 Erythroxylum roraimae
CAAAACTAATAAAATCTTTTCTCATTAATTTTCTTAAAGCACAATTCATCTATAATATAATACATATACAAAACACTTATTCAATTTCATTTCATATTTTTAAATTTTCACTAAAAATTCAGGGTCCAACAATATGTCCAAAATCATAATCATATTAATAATACACATATCAAATAATGACCTGCCCGGAAGCCAAACATTAACCAGGATCGGTCTGTATCATATCTCAATATCATATCATAATCATCTCTCATAATCAAACTAGTGGGCATCTAGTCCTGATGCATACACATCAAATGACACGTCTTATAGATTTTTCTTCTCCATAATTATAATCAAACACATCAATACACAATCCAAATATCAATCACGCAACTTCACAAGTACTCAGTCATATAAGGACATCATAAATCATGCAATATGCCATAGGAACCTAAACCTTATGCATATACATAGATTTGCGGTAATATTCACATAGGTTCATGATAATGACTACACAAATTAGATATGACATGTATATACTTGTAGGTACTTATAAAATAAATCCAATATTTTTAAGTACTCAATTCCAAGCTTTCCTCCACTGATGCATTGCCTCCAATGTGTTTGATGTTTAAAGTTGAAGTCTAATAACGATTATAAACAAACTTCATGTCTACGATCTCTATAACATAAGATGCAAAATATTATACTATCACCATTGAAATGATAAGAAGTTCAAGATTAGCTCTCTAAACATAACCTAATGGAAATTTTATAGGAATCTCAACATCTTTAAATATGAATACAAGCTATTTCTAGTTTATAAGTGCATAATCTAAACCAATTGTACCTAAATTATGATAATTAAAATATAAAGAAGTGAAGTTTTATGAAAATTGAGGTGAATGCACTTAAAAATGTATAAATGGTTATGAAATAATTAAAATGCTAACCATTGACTTGGGTTGAAAACTTATAATGATGGAGTCGTGGGAGAGTTAATTCATTGAAGAAGAGATTAGAAAAGTGATGAAAATGTCAAATATAACATAACTTACATGCAACTATAATTCCTTCTTATATGCACCAAATTGCCATACGATTAAAAAATCTTAACTATTGATAACCTTGTTATTTTATCAAATAAGGGATTTTAAATTTTTAAGAAATGAGTTGAAAGTTAAATAACAGACGTTATGATCATTTTATTTTTCTAAGGTGAGTAAAATTGTCACATCATTTAAAATTGTCAAAAAGTATGATGTGTTTTAAGGTATGTTTGCCTTAAATGCAACTCTTACTATTAACTTATGTTGAATATAATTGATCATATAATTTTTGATTTTTTACGATTATCCATTTATTAAATAAAAATAAATCTATAAACTTTTTAATAAAGATAAAATTTCTTATAATAACTTACATAAAATAATATCTATTATTCACAATAAAACTAAATTAGATCAATACAAATAAAAGATTATAAGATCTAAATAATATAACATCACATCAATATTAATAATACAGGGGTAATTATCAAAAAATAATTGTAAATTAAAGTAATTGTAAGTTACTCATAAATTTTGGGCTTGGACTTTATATATATAACATAAATTTTTTTCTTTAAAACTTTTTGGATTTAATTTTTAAAACAAATACCTGAATTGGTGATTGCTTATTAAAACTTAACTATTTTAGTTATAGAATTTAACCATTGACCAATTTATACAAGTGTAAGCAACGAACATGTTTATCCCTTTGCATAGCTCTCTTATCACATTGCAAATGCAACAGTTTTAGCTAGAACAAGGCATGGTGTTTAATATAGTCCAGCACAAAAACAAAACTTAAACAATATACAGAATGCTTGGGTCAAAGAAATGAGCAAATTCTAAGCATAGGCATAGCCGGTGGGGGAAGCTTTTAGCTTGGGAGAAAAAAAAAAAAAGGAACAGTATGCTTATGTTTGTTGAACTCGACTTCTTTGTACAGAAGCCTTTGGCTATATTTTGCTCACATGGCAGTGCCCAAGACACCCTTGAGTCGATCAAGTCCTTCTGCGGATACGCTCCTCCTCCTATGTAATCTTGGAATTACAATTTTAGGAGGTGGGTCTGGAGAGAAGCATACCACAACTACTGTCAGGTTGTCACAAGTGTTACGTTGAAGTGCCTCCTTCACAAGTGCTCTTGAACATGTAGTAGGATCATTGTGAATCATCAGCTCCTTTCTGACCATTGTAACTGCGCACTGGCTGCTCATAACATCCCACAGCCCATCACAGCCTATGATCAAGAACTCATCTTCTTCTGTCAGATTGATCTCCTCCAACTCCGGCTCAGCACTTAGGGGACTTTTGGATCCTTTCGAGCCCTTAATATGCCAGTCCCCAAGAGCACGAGCCACAGACAATTGCCCATTAAGGTAGCCATCATAGATCACACCTCCCAGCCTCTCTATTCTTAGTCTTTCAGAGGTGCAGTTCGGTTTGTGGTCTTTTGACAACTCTATTGCTCTTCCTCGTTTTCCTAGTACAGCTCTAGAATCACCAGCATTAGCAATGAGCATGTTCCTGAATAAAGATGGCAGTATGAAGCATATGATTATGGAAAAGGATCATCAAAATGGTTTACAGAAAACAACTTTATCTGGTTCAGTGAATGAGAAGAAAACTTTTCTAGGGAAAGAATTAACATGGGCAATCACCCCTCTCAAAGCAGGTAAAAGGTATGAGACTAAAAGCACTGACCTTCCCAGAATAAGGGCAGTCAAAGCAGTCGTACCACAGGAACTATCAACTGATTTAGCATCAGCTAGTGCATGATCAGTCTTCACAAACGCACTCCTGACTGCCTTCTTCGTGCCTAATGGGAACTGGGAATCTTCCACAATATAGTTGAGTATGTTATTCCTAGTAAATGAAGCAGCATCAGTGCCACCGTGACCATCAAAGACCTGCAGAGACCAGCAAGCAATTACACCTGACTGAATCTAATTTTGTGCATCAGAACATGGAATTCTACATCGACCCCCCTCTCCTCTTTAGCTGGTCCATTCCAGTTCATAGGCAACCAACTTCTGGACTAGGACAGTGCACATATGTGAAAGAACTTATATGCCATAGTCAATTTCACCTTCATTAGACCATTCCAGATTGACCAGAATGAATATAATTAATTCACATTGCAATGATTGAATGAAACAACCTTATTAACTTACAGACCCCATAAAATGCTCCAGGAGAAGGAAGATTTGAATCTGTAGCAGGGTGCTCCTGCAGATTGTCCACGCATATATGCTCATCTTCCATGTACTGTTTTGGTCCTTTCTCAGAGTAGCTTCCAGAGCGAAATACAGGCTGATATCCAGAACTCTCATTAGATGACGATTTATAGCCAATAACTCCAAATTTTGATTCCTAAACATGTAAGAAGAATGAAAAAATAGGTTGACCTGTCGTTTACGTAGTGGAAGTAACACACGAAGACAACAATGATCTAATCAAAATATAGTGTACCAAAGCAAACCACAGCGATTGTATCTCCGGATACACATGAATCCCCATATGGACTTACAAACAGACACAAGCACACATGCAAATTTATTTAAGGAAGATTGTTTAGAACACACATCCTCTAACAGTAATCCACTCATTCATTGCAATCATCAGTAGCAATTTTATATTTTTTATGGGACATCGATCATTTTCATATATTTGGAACTTTGTTCTGCGAACAATAATTGCAATCACTTCGCATTGCTGCTCCATCCGTTAGAAGTAAACAGGATAAACTTCTGAACAGCAAAGACATGCTTTTCTGGATTTGTTTCATGGACAGTGAAATCATGTAAAACAGTTGGGCTGATTGGAAAATCATTAAGAGAACATATACATAGGCAATTCACATGGTTTGTTTTCCCAAGGTCTTCAAAATATGGGGAAACTAGTATTTTAATTGCAAGAAACTATGTTTGAAAAGTAGCAGTTTAATTCATATTTCTTCACCGGATTCTTTTACCATGAGAATCAATGCATATCATCTCATGTTGTCTTGAGCTTGATCCATGAAATAGATCTTCGTGAATCATTTGATCTAAAGCATGACCTCAGACCTTAATTTGTGTTGGGCTTGGTCTAAAATTTCATTGTACAGAAAAAAAAGAGCCTAGTAAACCGAATCAACAAAAAGGTTAGGAATGAATTGACTCACAGGTTCTGCCAGAAACAGGGTGCTACTGCAATGGCGCATAGCTGTCGGTGGCTTGCCAAGACTCAGTTGGTTCGGACTCTCCAAATTTTCCTCATTCCGATTCTCCGAGATAAACAAACTGCTCTTGTTGGACCTTGGTATCTGAGGTGAAATATGCGTTCCTTGAGCCATCATCCAAAGGCTAATCCATTCTCAATTATTTTTATAAGTAAAAACTGCACCTAGCTGGACTCAGCCGCAGCTCCAGCGGCAGGTTTGGCTTTCAGATACATACATACAGCGAAACAAGTTTTATTGAAATAATAGCACCGGATCGGAGAATTTAATTGAACTCTAAACTACAATAAATTATAAAATAAAGATCAACAATTGGCTCTTTGCTTACTACTATAGGGGAAATAACAGCATTCCTTTTATTACTTCGATTCTGGTACAAATTTTGAGACTCGTCTCGACATTTCCCAGATACAGATTTAAGAGAAAACCCAGATCAAAAGTTCATCAAAGAGCGCTAGAAGTTATAAGATTGAAGATAAAGCTCGCATCTTTGTGAGAGGGGATGAGAAGGCAAAGCCAAGTTGAGACCATAGCATTGTAGTAGGAAATGGAGGACCATTAAGAGGAAAGAGAAGAAGAACGAAGTTTTTCATCACGTGGTTGAATGATTGGGGATTCCAAGTTTTTCGGTAGCCATTGTAGGAGTTGACAAAGTGATATGGGGAGCTGACACGTGGAGTCCTGCACAAAAATTGGTGGCCATGTGTTCTCCTTGGATTCATGGCTCTCCACGCCTTTTCTTTGTTCGTGATTATCATTTGTTATTTGACAACATAGATCATGTCTCGCCTCCTCGGCCTAGATCATGTCTCGCCTCCTCGGCCAACCGTGACTATGTTCGTAAGATCTCTCTGACGTGAACGTGATCCAAATTTCTTCCGTCCCCAATATGGAACAACAGTCTCTTTTGTTTCTCTTTTCTTTTAATAATCTGCAAGAATCGATTATTCTGTTTTTATGCGTTCCATTCGAATCTCTACAGTTTCCGGTGTTAACTAAACAATAGATTGGTATTTACAAATCTTGAGCTGTATTTAGTCAGTAACTGTTTATGATCCATATACCTATAATATGACAAAGATTGCAGTGTAGAAACCAAAGAAAGAAAGCAACTTTTAACTAAGATGCTCCGCGAAGATAAACACCAACTGTACGTAATCACTGTTACTGCGAGGAAGAAGTGATACATGAAAAATATGGCAGCCACTTGGGCAATCAATGATGGTTGTTAAGATTTAATTACTAAGAAAAGTCGAAAAGCTGACGGCTCTTGTCCTGGAGAATTTCTGGATGGACATCTCCAATCTCAATTTCCTCAACCAAACTGCGGGACCCAGGAAGTCATCGTTGGTTGTGTAAAGGTATAAGTTGCTTGTCTGCTTCAGAAAGGACGGGACGCTCAACAGAGTTATCTCGTGGTCCTGTGATCCTGTGGGTGATATTTGTTCGCTTGGAGCCAGTGGACCAATAAGTCATAATATCTTTAAATCATGTAGATGTAAATGGAATCGTCATCTTCGTAGTTGCCAACGGTATCTTTGCAAAATTAGCGTCAATGTAAAGCCTAAAACGACCTCTCTACATTCGTCAAGTCAATTGCAGTATGCAGATTCGTGAACGTGTACTAGTTTAAGGGTAAAATATTAATTGCCAACGAACTTGAATTTTCCCCCGACACATAAATCTTGGAAAGTATATGGACACCGATACTCCTCGAACACATTAGAATTTTACGTGTCGAAGGGCCATTTGTGAGGTAGTTCCATACTTAAATTTGGCTATAACGCTTAAGATACTCCTGCGGTATTAATTGGACGCAAGTTTTAGTTAAAGATCACTCTTTCATTCTGATATCTCTGTTTTGGCGCTACACAGTCAGCATATTTTTCAGACAAACAATTAGTGAAGTCTCTTATATATTCGTTCCATTTGCTTGCATACAGGTAACAGTATGGGGTTTGTAGTTGAGCAGTATACTCTACAAAAAGCTCTTTTGGTTGTCTTAATGGTTTTCAGCGGCCTCTCTTCGAAAGGGGTCAGTGTGAATGTCAACACAAGACCTAAAGATGTAAACATTGGTGCTCTTCTCTCTTTCGACTCCACCATCGGGAAAGTTGCAAAGGTCGCAATAGAGGCTGCTGTGAAGGACGTGAACAATGATCCCTCTGTCCTTGGAGTTACGAAGCTGCACCTTACTATGCAGGACACTGCATATAGCGGATATGTGGGCTTGCTTGAGGGTAAATACTTAAAAACACCAGCTTTTCTATTATATTCAGTTAACTTTCTATGTCTGGAAATATGGGTTTAATTGTGATTGTTTAATCGATATTATTCCAGCCTTAAGTTTGATGAAGAACCGGACAGTGGCCATAATTGGTCCCCAATTTTCCGTTACTGCCCATGTCGTATCACATATAGCTAATGAGCTTCAGGTACCCCTAGTATCATTTGCAGCAACAGATCCCGTTCTGTCTTCACTTCAGTATCAGTTCTTCCTCCGGACATGTCAGAGTGATATTTTTCAGATGGCTGCAATAGCTGAAATCATAGACTACTATGGTTGGAGGGATGTAATAGCCATCTTTGTGGATGATGATCAAGGAAGAAATGCGATTGCAGCATTAGGAGGCAAGTTATCCGAAAGACGTTGTAAGATCTCGTATAAAGCTCCATTGAGTTCCCAAGTTAATCGAGTAGACATCATGAATACTTTAGTCAAGGTGGCCATGATGGAATCCAGAATTCTTGTTCTTCTTGCTTACCCTGAATGGGGTCTAGAGGTGCTTGATGTGGCACAATATCTTGGCATGACAGCAACTGGGTATGTTTGGATAGTCACCGATTGGCTTACAACAGTCCTGGATACAGAATCTCCTCTTTCTTCAGACGCAGTGCATAACATGCAAGGTGTTCTGACACTGCGTGTGTATAGTCCTGAATCACAACAGAAACTGAATTTGCTCTCTAGGTGGACCAACTTGAGCACTAGAGAGACAACCAAAGGCGGTTTGGGGTTAAATTCTTATGGTCTGTTTGCCTATGATACTGTTTGGCTCCTAGCTTATGCATTGGATACATTTTTCAGTCAAGGAGGAAATGTCTCATTTTCTCGTGACCCGAGATTTGCAGAGAACCATGGTGGGAGTATGTACGAGAGTTCTTTGAATATTTTTGATCAAGGGAACTTGTTGTTCCGTAGCATTTTACAGGTTTATATGAATGGTATAACAGGTCCAATGAAGGTTTCTTCAGATGGGAACCTCATTCAACCTGCATATGAAGTCATCAACGTCATTGGCACTGGGTTCAGGAGGGTCGGTTATTGGTCCGACGATTCTGGTTTATCAGTTTTTCCTCCAGAAAAGCCTATCATAAAACCATCTAATCGATCAAGTTCTAGTCAACGTCTATATACTGTAATCTGGCCTGGAGAAACTACAATGAAGCCTCGTGGGTGGGTTTTTCCTAGCAATGGCAGGTATTTAAAAATTGGAGTACCCAACCGGGTGAGTTATCGCGACTTCGTCTCGGTAGAAGGGGTGGATGGCTTCAGAGGCTACTGCATTGATATATTTACAGCTGCTTTGAACTTGTTGCCCTTTGCTGTCCCTTACAAGTTCTATGCTTTTGGGGATGGTCATGAGAACCCCAACAGAACAGAGTTATTGCATTTGATTTCTGCAGGAGTGAGTAAACAAACCAACAACTTTGAAGCCTAGACTGTCTTTCCATTCTTTTTTATGATACGTCTTTCTTGGTCTGCATATAGGTTTACGACGCTGTAGTAGGTGACATTGCCATTACCCCTGAGCGAACAAGGACGGTGGATTTCACACAGCCATACGTGGAATCTGGCCTAATCATAGTAGCCCCAGTTAGGGAATCGAAGTCTAGCGCCTGGGCCTTCTTGAGGCCATTCACTTCAAAGATGTGGTGCATAACAGCAATATTTTTCTTGATTATTGGTGCGGTTGTATGCATCTTGGAGCATAAGCTGAACAACGATTTTCGAGGCCCTCCTAAAAGACAAGTTGTAACAATTCTATGGTCAGTGCATCAATGTACAGTTCTTAGTGAGAATGTCAGGTTGATTTTCCAGATTTGGTTATAACTAATAAGGTTTTTGTGTATACTCTGCAGGTTCAGTTTTTCAACCTTAACTTTCACCCATAGTAAGTGAAATGATATTGTGATTTACTTGCAAAGGGACAACGGAGCTTTTATATGTAATAATATAATCATGTGATTCTTATTTTTAACAAATGCAGGAGAAAAACTGATCAGCACCCTTGGCCGGCTTGTCTTAGTCCTTTGGCTATTTATAGTTCTAATACTCACTTCAAGCTATACCGCAAGTTTGACATCAATTCTAACAGTAGAACAGCTTTCTTCACCCATTAAAGGGATTGAAAGTCTGGTATCGAGCAAGGACCCCATTGGCTACCAACTTGGATCATTTGCTGAAAGCTATCTAGTCGATCATTACAAGATAGACAGGTCTAGACTTATCCCTCTCAACTCTGAGGAGGATTATGCCAGAGCCTTAAAAGACGGTCCCCAGAAGGGCGGTGTTGCTGCAGTTGTTGACCAACGAGCATATATAGACCTCTTCCTCTCAAAACGATGTGAATTTAGTATTGTAGGCCAAGAATTGAGCAAAATTGGATGGGGATTTGTAAGTATATCCAGCTCAATATTCGCCGTATCCTTTAGTTTTTATATCATATGCAAATGGTGCTTCCTTCTGGAGTTTACTTCAGAAATTCACATGGATGAGAGTTATTCTTGTACAACCCATTAATTTTGTTCTACATTCTCAACTATAGCTTGATATGCCTACCATCGTCACATCTTCTCCAACTTAAAATTTGCGAATTTATTGCAAGTCTAATATCATAATTTGCCATTTCTCATCAGGCTTTTCCAAGAGAGTCACAACTAGCATCTGACTTGTCAACTGCCATTTTGAAACTCTCTGAGAATGGAGAACTCAAAAGAATTAATGACAAATGGCTTCTTAGAAGTACCTGCGGGACAGAGAGTGCAAAAGAAGAAGCAAACAGGCTTGAACTAAATTCCTTCTGGGGTCTCTTCCTCATTTGTGGCATAGCTTGCTTGTTTGCTGTACTTCTGTACATAATAAGGATTGTGCAGCAGTTCTACAAGTACTCTTCGGATGATCCTGAGTCATTAAGTAGAAGCTCAAGATCTGAACGGATTCAATCATTTTTATTGTTTGTTGGAGAAAAGGAAGAGGAAGCTAAAAGCCGGTCCAAGAGACGACGAATGGAGAGACTTTCAAATACAAGCATAGATGGAGGGGAGTCTACAAACTGCTCCTTTAAAAGTATCGATTCGGGTCAGGAATTATAAACAAGCAGTCACAAAAGATTGTAAATATACACATATAGGTAGTGGTCAGTGGTCTTCATATTGTGTGCCGGTCATAGTGTCCAGTTTTTTCATATAGTATCTCTGACGGCAGATAGATTCTGCAGAATTCTTGACTTGAATGCAGCAACATCTATAAAGACAAGCAGATAGGTGCTAGACATTTCTACAGGAATTTAATCTTGCTGCTGGAACTGATTGACAATGCTAAGGATTAATAAAAACAAAATAACAGGAGTTCGCTAAGAAAGCTTTCCAATTTCCTAGGACAAAAGAAGTGAATATTTATTCTGATAAAGGAATTTTTTTTTTAAAGGTGTTTTGGGTGAGCCCGAACTATCGGTGACACCTTTAAGCCATGATCACGCCAACACTATTCTCCGCTAGTGCTGGGTGACACCCAAGGAGCGGCAAAGTATTAACACTAAGTATTTAACATTGCTACATACAAAAGTGGGGTCGAACCCCCGACCTTGCTTAAGCCAGGTGCTTGGTGGTTTGATAAAGGAGCTTTTGATGTCAAACATGGATAAATTACTAGAAGTCAACTAAAGACACATAGCTGTTGAAGTGATTTGGGATTCAACTAGTTGCTAATTGCCACACGTGCATTCTGAAGAATGTTCTACTTGTTAAATGAACGCAATAAAGGTGGAAAGTCACTTCTTTTTGTTCCCTAGTGGTTCAAAATTCTACCTAGCATTCTAGTTGCTGTGAGTGTGCCTGAACCTGAAAAGAAAATAACATGTTTTAAATGAAAACAAACTGTACTGTTTGTAACTTATAAAAGAATGGAAGAGAATCAAAATCATTAACGTCGCATGATTTCTATTGCTCAATGACTTGTCTTACTCTTAGAGAAGAAGCCATGTCCAGTTTGTGGTCCTCCAAAAATGATAGGAAAAGTGGGGCTTCTCGTTAGGGAAATGCTTCAAAAATATGTTGTCCAATTTCTGCTCTCTTTCAGAGCCCTTCTATTCTTGCGACTTTGGACAAAAAGCTCTTTTTAAGAGTCCTAACAAACCTGGTACTTAACAGGCTTAAGCAATTCTAGAGGCCCCAGTGTTTCTTTATAATATAAAGAACCTTTTGTTTAAGTTGCGCATGATGATGATGCACTAGCACAACTGGACAAGGAGTGGAATATTACATAGGACCACTTCCAGTTAGTTACCCACTTTGCCGCTCACTACTGACGATGTTTCACAGTCGCCAATACTGGTGTACGATCAGCTCTATTTAGATGAAATTTTCTACACCATACATGAAATAAATGTCAACTTTCTAATCCTAATCTAAGGTGGCAATAATTCCATGGTTGTTCAAGTGGCATAAACTAGTGTCAGTGACAGTTAATAAACTACTATTTAGTTGGTTTCTTAAAATCCCATTCCCTCCAATCCAATGCACACTGCTAAGGCGAAGTGAGAGCTCTGTTGCTACCCTCCTGTGAGTTATATCTTCTCCTCATCTGCCCAATTACTTTTCCTTTTTGTTTCCTAATTCATCTACCGTTTGTAATCCTGAGTCCTGTCTTCTTTTGGTTACTGCTGCTTGTTTGATGTCAACTTCTGTCTGTTACTTTTGAGTTTCCAAATCAACAGAGCTGCTTTTCAAAGGAGTAATATTATGTTCAAATGTTAGTCCTAGTTTCAGCGATACCCCACAATTAAGAAAGGTGTTGAATATGGTGCTCTTCCTCCTTTGGGACGGTCCTCATGGATTCAATATATTCAGCTTAAAGTTCCTCCATATGGACTACTGTTTTCCATGGATTTCAAATGCAGAGTTTAACATCCCAGATTCATTTCTTCTTCCATTGTTTAATTTTCAATTTCCATTTGGCATATAGTTTCTATTCACTCAAGTCTCTTCTGTTCTTAGATATTTCGTCAAAGTGCTGCCCTGCTCACCTTATCTTAATGCATGCAAAAGATTTCAGCATCTCAGCTCCAGAGATGGAATTTTCTCATTTCTTTTCGAGTATGCCTGCTTAGAAATCTATCTTTGATTATGTCAAGCAAGGGTTAACTCTCTGTCTCCATGCCTTCAGCAGAACAAGCTATACAAAGGGCCTGGTTTACAAGAAGCTGACATGAACATAGTTTGGGTACTATTTCTGGTATTTTTTCATAATGGGGTTTGTCTACAGGGAATTGATACAAACGTAAGCAGAAGACCTGCTGTTGTCAATATTGGAGCTGTTTTATCATTCAATACTACCATTGGTAGAGTTGCAAGAGTGGCGATAAATACTGCTGTCGAAGATGTGAATTCTGATCCATCTGTTCTTGGTGGAACAAAGTTAAGCATTAAAATGCCCGACACGAATTATAGTGGATTTGTGGGTATTATTGAAGGTTATATCCTTATCTTGTTCACCTAGAACTTTCCAGTTTATCTTTGAATATCGTACTTAGATTACTGAGATTTCATTATTGATTACAGCTTTGAAGTTCATGGGGAGTGATACGGTAGCCATAATTGGCCCCCAGTCCACAGTGACAGCCCATGTGATATCCTTTGTTGCAAATGAGCTCCAAGTGCCTCTCCTGTCATATTCAGCCACTGATCCTACTCTTGCTTCACTTCAATTCCCGTTTTTTGTTATGACCTCCCAGAACGACTTGTATCAGATGACAGCCATAGCTGACATTGTGGACCATTATGGATGGAGGGAAGTGATAGCGATATTTGCTGATGATGATTACGGTAGAAATGGAATAGCTGCCTTAGGAGATAAACTTGCAGCAAAAAGATGCAAAATCTCATATAAGGCAGCTTTGAGTCCTTCGCCAAATCGGCAAGAGATCACTGATATGCTAGTTCAGGTGGCCTTGACTGAATCTAGGATTCTGGTTCTTCATGCCTCTCTTCCCTGGGGTCCTATCGTATTCAGTGTGGCTAAATATCTTGGCATGATGGGAGATGGATATGTATGGATAGCTACTAACTGGCTTTCAACTCTGATAGATACCAACCATCCTCTCCCGGCTGAGGCCATGGATGACATTCAAGGAGTTCTAACGTTGCGCATGTACACTCCAGATTCAGAACACAAAAGAAAATTTGTTTCTAGGTGGAGCAACTTAACTAGTAAACTAAAAAAGTATGGATCTATTGGGTTAAATACTTATGGTCTATATGCCTATGACACGGTATGGCTGCTTGCACGTGCAATTGGAGCATTCTTCGATCAAGGAGGGAATATTTCGTTTTCAAATGATTCAAGGCTGATCAACCTGCCCAGTCACGGTCTGCATCTTGATGCTATGAGCATCTTCGATGGAGGAAAACTGCTGCTACAAAACATTTTTGATGTTAATATGACTGGTGTAACAGGCCAGATAAAGTTTGATCAGAGTGGAACTATCGTTCGTCCTGCATATGATGTCATTAATGTAGTTGGTACAGGGTATAGAAAGATTGGGTATTGGTCCAACTATTCTGGCTTATCAGTTCTGCCTCCTGAAACTTTTTACTCAAAACTTCCCAATCGTTCTAGTTCAAGTCAAAAACTTCGAAGTGTAATATGGCCAGGAGAAGCTCCGCAGAAGCCTCGTGGATGGGTTTTCCCAAACAATGGGAGGCATTTGAGAATTGGAATCCCTATTCGAGTTAGCTATCAACAATTTGTGTCCCAAGTACCAGGAACTGAATTATTCACTGGTTACTGCATTGATGTTTTTACTGCTGCTATAAACATGATGCCATATGCTGTTCCCTATAAGCTAATTCCTTTTGGAGATGGTTTTAATAACCCCAGTAGCACTGAGCTTGTGCGTTCGATCACAGCGGGTGTGAGTATTAGAAAATAAAGCCCTTGAAAGATTTCAGAAATAAAAATGTGGTTATTTTAGGATTAATTAATTCAACTTTTATCTCTTCTCCAGGTCTTTGATGCTGCAGTAGGTGACATTGCCATTATCACCGACCGAACAAGGATGGCAGACTTCACACAACCATATATTGAATCTGGTTTAGTTGTTGTGGCTCCAGTTAGGAAAACAGATTCAGATGCTTGGGCCTTTTTACAGCCATTCAGCCGAAAGATGTGGCTTGTAACAGCAGTCTTTTTCATAGCTGTTGGAGTAGTTGTTTGGATCATGGAACATAGGAAAAATGACGAATTCAGAGGTCCACCTAGAAGACAATTCATCACCATACTATGGTATGCTGCAAGGAAACATCAGAATCTCACCATTTAGCTTACCTCTTTGATTTTTGCAGGCATGTTAACGAATTATCTTCTCTCATTTAAACAGTGCATACACATTAACATGCACCATTTGCCTAACTCTCCAATCATCTTAATCAGCATGACTGCTGGAGTTGAGTGGCTACTCAAAAATCTGAGTATTCTGTCAACTTCCATCAATCTTGCCTTGTGTGTCCTAATACCATTCATACTCTTCTGAGCAAAATTTATGTGTTTCTTTTGTGGCGATGATTCTCCCATTTTTAGGACATTATGCAGCATGATGCATCTTTTGGTCTGAGTTTTCGATCAGTTATAATTAATTATGCTTTCTTCCTTCAGGTTTAGCTTTTCAACTTGGTTCTTCGCCCACAGTGAGTATTGGATGACAATCAGTAGAAAAGCATTTTTCTAAAACCCAAAATTAATAAGTTACTTTTATTTTAACCTATACTTGCCTATTTTATGTAGGAGAAAATGTTGTTAGCTCCTTTGGTCGCATTGTGCTCGTTATCTGGTTGTTTGTGGTTCTTATAATCAACTCAAGCTATACGGCAAGCTTGACCTCTATCCTTACAGTACAAAGGCTTTCTTCCAACATTGAAGGCATTGACACTTTAAGGTTAAGCAAGGATCGTATTGGCTACCAGCAGGGTTCCTTTGCTAGAGATTATCTGATTAATGAACTTGGCATTGATGAGTCCAGACTTGTGCCACTTAAATTGCCTGAAGATATTGCTAAGGCCTTGAAAGATGGTCCCAAAAAGGGCGTGGCTGCAGTGGTTGATCAGCGTGCATATTTGGAGCTCTTCCTCTCAACCCGATGCGAATTCAGTATCATAGGTCAAGAGTTCGCAAAGATTGGATGGGGATTCGTAAGTCAATATCCTAGAATGGGACTGATTTGCCTTCTGTGGTATGTTTATGTTGTCTATCAAGAGGCCTTATTCAGAAAGGTAAGGCCTCTTGATATCCTGAAGTAATCATTGTCCAACATACTTGTACTTGCTGAAGAAATGACTATGTTTAGGTATAAAAAATGCTTCCAAATTATTCAGAGAGTAGAAATGAAAGATATTGAATCATCAGGTTCTTAAAGACTGAAACATTTATGTACAAGACCTGGAATTTGTCTCATTAAGTGCCAAGAATATGAAGCCATGTCAGTTTAACTGCAGTTTGTGTATGTTTGAGTATCAACAAATGTTCAGAACATTGTTGTTCTTTGTGCTTGAAACTTCAGTGGACTGTTGCTGGTTTTGTGATGTATTATTTTCCTTGTTCGCCAGGCCTTTCCAAAGGATTCTCCTTTAGTTGTGGACATGACGACTGCCATTCTGAAACTGTCAGAATCTGGGGATTTGCAAAGGATCCATGACAAGTGGCTGATGAGTAGTGCATGTAGCTCACAAGGCACAAAGTTAGATGTAGACCGACTACGCCTTAAAAGTTTCTGGGGACTATACTTGGTTTGTGGGTTAGCTTCCTTGCTTGCTTTGTGTATATACTTAATCATGGTACTACTACAGTATGCCAAGCGCCACCAGGAGGAGCCACAACCTTCTGGCAGTAGTTCAACGTCGGCACGTGTCAAGACATTTCTTACATTTGCTGATGAAAAGGAGGAAGAAGTGAAGAAACGCTCCAAGAGACGGCAACTAGAAAAGTCCTCTAACGGAAGTCAGGTTGAAACAGTAGGCAGTTTTGATTCTATGAGAAGGTTTGTCGAAATCCCTTCAAACAGATGCTAACAATGAAGCCTAAGATGATTCACCTGAGACCCTAACTATCTAGGCCAAAGTCTCCGCAAATATGATCGGAGGCCCTGCTGTCAAAGTATAGCAACATGTTACCTCTGCATCTTTACTTTTGGATGGTTAATAAGATATCCCTGGAACGTTTTGCATCCAGAAAAATAGAAGCTTTAAGGGGGCACAAAAGTGTCCGCAGACTGGTTCAGAATGTAAATACTTGCGTGGCTTTTTGTTAAATTTCGTTATTTTCTTTATATATGGGAAATGAATGGTTTATAACTTTATATAGGTATCTCTAGCTCAATCTAAAATAGAATTATGTTATAATTTTTTAATATAAGTTACTTTAATATGTTATTTGTAACACTTATGTAAAACTAGAGCATACATTAAATAGATGACAAGAAAAATTTAAGGTTTACAAGTTTAACCGATAATAATTCATTATAAAATTGATATGTAACAAATAAATGTAACAGCTATGAAAATAAATAAAATTGTAATATAAGAATAAAATACTCTATTAAAATAAAAAATAAATTACCAATATTTATTAATATATAATTAGCTGAAAATAAATACAATAAATAGTAGAGGAGGAAAGTGACGATAATCAAATATCTCCTTAAACTACATAAAAGGTTGATAAATTACTTAACCCTTTATAAATAAGAATTTTTGTTTCTTCTCCAATAAGAATAAGTTATTCAATACATCATATACATTTTGTTCATATGTTGTTCTTGATTTTTCTTGTCATTTTAATTCTTTATCGTTGATGATATTATTTGGTATGGACTTACAATTATGAATAAAAATTAAAGTGGTTCAATCATTGCATAATATATCAAGAACAAGAAAAAAGGACCTTCATCATAAAATAAACCCTCCCCCTCCTTTTCTTTTTCAAAAAATTTTATTGATCAATATTTTATTGATAAGTAAATTTTTATTATTAAAACTAGATTTCTTGATAGATTAACTAGTTTATATAGAACCTTTAGTCAAAAGTTTAGGTAGTAAGATAAGTGCATTTCGAGAGAAACACGTAAGAGTGTTTTTCTTTTTGCTAGTAAAGTTTTCCCGTAGGTTTAATGTGTCTTTAAAAAACTCCTCAAGACAAGGAAGGAAGTGAAGAGGATAGAGTAGTTATAGACCAAGTGTTTACCTTGAACACAATACAAGGCCAATATGAGCATCTCATTAAATAATTCGATAAAATGGGGGATAAATTGTGGAACATAAAGCTACTATAGCTAGTTTACAATACGACTCACCTTTACCTACTAGAATGGATGATTTTGAGACTTATGATGAGGATGAGAAATTGGAGGATTTAAATTTAAAGGGAGGTTGAGGAGAAAGAGGTAAAAGAAGAGGTAGAATGAAAAAATAAGGAGGGTAATATTTGGTTTAAGTTTATTACGAGGGTATAAGGAAAGGGTGGATAATAATACGGGTAGTATCAAGATGAAGATACAATCTTTTGTAGGAAAGATAGATCAGGATACCTATTTGAAGTGAAAAAAGCAAGTAGAGTTAGTTTTGAAAATCAAAATTTTTTATATAAGAAAAAGATTAAATTAATAGTCACAAAATTTAATGATTATGTCATGGATTGGTGGGATCAAAAATTCCTCACAAAGAGAAGAAATTAAGAGCCAACTATCATAACTTATAAGGAGATGAAAGTGGTGATGAGGAAGCATTTTAGGTCAAGTTCCTATGATATAGATCTCCATCCAATATTGTAAAATTTAACTTAAGGTTCCAAGAGTATGGAAGAGTACCATGAGGAGACGAAGGTTACTATAATTGAGAATAATATGGAAGAAGATAAGGATGCAACAATGGATCACTTCATTTGTAATCTAAACTAAAAAATTATCAACATTATAGAGTTACACCATTATATGAAATTGGAGGATGTGGTTCAAATGGCCATAAGGTGGAAGACAACTCAAAAGTAGGCCTACTAACCATTTTGATATTTCTAATGTCGATTCTTCATCATGGAGCAAAGCATAAAGTAAAAAAGAAAACAAAGATCTAAAGTGGGCGCTTGGTAATGGGAATGGTAATAGGAATGAATATAGTGAGAAATGGGAATGGATACAATCATTATAATTATGATGGTTGGTTAAAATGAAGGAATGATTACCATTGCCATTGATAGTAGTTGGTTTATAAAAAATATTGTAATTAATTAATTACAAAATGAATTGTATTTTAATTAATGAATGAATTATATTTTAATTAATTAATTACAAAATAAATTATATTTTAATTAATGAATGAATTATATTTTAATTAATTATAATATTTTAATTAATGAATGAAGTATATTTTAATTAATTATATTGCAATTAATTAATTAATAATAATATTTTAATTAATGAATAGTTATATTTTAATTA
>JAOSBL010000212.1:10395063-10407730 GCA_027568915.1 Erythroxylum roraimae
ATTTCTCGTTGTTTCATCGATTTAGGGTTTGTTAAGATAACCCTATATGATCCCGCTAGCGTTTTCGCTTTCGATTCGGATCGTTGAGTTCCGGGAACGTGGTTCGACACCAAGGTCGGGCTTCGGGAACTGGACCCAACAAGACACCCATAGGGCCAATTCCTCAAGGGGAGGAAGAGATCATTTGCTACTCATCTCGGTTTCAGATTTTAGAGGCACAAATCCAATAGTTGCAACATTAAATAGCAAACTTGATGAAGGCACAAAAGGATTCTATATTAGAGATGACAATCTTAAGGCGTACTATTGCAACGCAGGGTGTTGGGCGTGTCAAAAGCACTTTGGTAAAAGTGTGAGAGCCCCAAGTTTTTTATGGCAAGCGTAGTGCCAAGGAACTCGAAATTTTTTATGGGATATGGAGCAATACTTTGCAATAGTGAAGATATCTAATTCGAAGAAGGGGTCAATTATGACTATGCATATGGTGGAGGATGCAAAGTTGTGGTGGAGAACGAGAGCCTCCAATGACATCAGTATGAGTAGACCTCTCATTGACACATAGGAGAAGATAATGAAAGAGCTAAAGGACTAGTTCTTTCCCAACAACACTTTATGGCTCGCAAGGGAAGCTTTAAAGCATTTAAAGTAAGACGGCCCTGTTAAGATAAGGATAAAGTTGCAAATAATTAGGATTTATTGTACCTGTATTTAGTTGAGATATTGATCATGTATACTAATCATATTGTGTATAGATAGTGTTTGTTAGTTTATTAGCACACATTCAAAATGGAGATCATCTCTCCAATAGTTTAGCCACCTTATGTATATTTATACATGAACAATGAATGCAGATTACTTAAGCCCAAAAATATATTTTGCACTTGTAATTTTATCATGCTCGATACAAGAGTATGTGAGGAAATTTACATATTTGATGTTGGACATGTAGAACTTGTTTAAGGAAGAGAAGTTGTTCAATTTCATTAGTTGCTTTTAAGATTAGGCACAAATGGAGCTTTAGAGGCAGAACGTGAAAGACCTCCTAAGTACGAAAGTGGTTGTAGATGTCGTAGCGGATCTCTAAATGCCATAACAAATTCAAACTAGCAACAAGGGAAAGAAGAATAGTGGGACACAGAATGGCTTAGAGAAAGGCAAAGTTAAGGTATGTGAATCTTCTGAATGTAAGTCCAAGAAACAAACAAAATGGGATATTACTTGTTTTATTTGTGAAGGGAAAGGTGGGTGAGGAGCAAATAAATTCCATGGTCGTAAAAGATCAAGGAGAAGGAGGTGAAGACTCGACGGAAGAAGTCTACCTTAATAATTATGTTATATTAATATTATGCATAATGGGCCTTATAAAGGAGCGTTCGAACAAAAACCAGGACAAACTTGACAGAGAAGGAAAATGGTATGTTAGAGATATGTCAATAACTAAGGAGGCTTTAAAGGAATCACATTTAGAGGAGTGCCCACAGATTATTTTGACGATGGCATTGATTTCTTCTAGTGGGGGTAGCTTATTAGACCCCTAAGTCCTAATAGAAAAAATTACAGACATTAGTAAGCCTTGACCAATATTTGACACTCGAGATAATAGAACAAGGTAAAAACTTGCAAGTTGGTAGGGAAAATGAGCATTGTCGATGAGTTGACATGCATTGGTGAACATTGTCAGAAAACTTCAATGAGATGTGAGATTAAAAGATAGATTAAGATGGAACGTGGGTTAAAGGTTAGTTAGATTACATGTATTAGGGAATCCTATGAGAGCTTTAAAGTACTCAATGTGTGCTCAAATAGATAGATCATGACTAATAGACTTGACATAGATAAGCATTAGACCAGGCTAGTATGTTATAAAAGACTTTAAGCTTGGATGACTTATCATCAATAGATGGGTAATAAATGGGAGATCTTGGATGATGTGGCAAATAAGATCATAGTAGATATATATCAACTTTAAAAGATAAAGACCATGTGAGAAGATTATCTCAAAATAATAGAGTTCTTCATAGATATGTATATACCTTTCCTGATAAATTTACTCTTATCTTGTTAGTTGTGATGTAGCTAAAATCATATCAAATAGAGTCCTATTTGGACTGGAGTGTTATCTAATTGGTTAGTGTTATGTAATCTAGTAAAGATAAAAGTGATCTAGTTAGTTTGATTTAATTAGCATTTTAAATTGTAAAGTTATGGATGCTTATAAATAGCTTATTTGAGACTTGCTCGTGGGAACAGAGATAGAACAGAGGGGAACAAATTAAGAAAGAGCACTTATTTTTATAATTTTGTGGAAATAATAAAGGTATAGTTCTTGTGTGTTTATTGTTTCTTATGATTATTTAATACTTTCGTAGTATTCTTACTCAAGTATGAGAGTTAAATTCTACGAGAGTGGTGAGGTATTCGAGAATAAGTTAGTTGGTCAACAATCATATAGGAAGACCGAGTCTTGCTTAAACGGACCTAAGTGAGATTAATGTGTAAAGAAGTAGGCGTGACTTCGGTACAAGTTCCGTTTCTAAAAAACCTTTGTAATAGTAGGTATGAGAACTAAAATATCAATATGGCGGGAGGTAACAATATGACAGAGTGTGTTAATAGAGTGGAGACACTTATAGGTCCAATTCCTTAAAGGGAGGAAGAGGTCACTTCCTACTTATCTTGATTTGAGATTTTGGAGGCACGGATCCAACAGTTGGAGTATCAAATAGCAAACTTGATGAAGTCATAAAAGGACTCTAGATTGGAGATTACAATCTTAAGGTGTGTCATTACAACGTAGGATGTTGGGTGTGGTGAAAGTATTTTGATAAAGGTACGAGAGCCCCAAGTTTTTTATGACAAGTGTAGTGCCAAAGAGCTCAAAAAAATTTTATAGGTGTCTGAGCAGTACTTTACAGTGGTAAAGGTGTCTGATTCGGAGAAGGTGTCAATCCTGACTATGTATATGGTGGAAGATGGAAAGTTTTGGTGGAGGACAAGAACCTCCAATGACATTAGTGCGGGTAGACCTCTCATTGACATTTGGGAGAAGATGAAGAAGGAGCTAACAGACCAGTTCCTCCCTAACAATATTTTATGGCTCATGAGGGAAATTTTGAAGCATTTGAAGCAAGACGACTTAGTGTAGAAGTATGTGAGAAAATTCAAATCTTTGATGTTGAACATGCAGAACATGCCTGAGGATGAAAAGCTATTCAATTTTATAAGCGACTTGCAATGTTAGACACAAATGAAACTTCAGAGGTAGAACGTGAAAGAACTCCCAAGTGTGATAGTGGCTATAGATTCCTTGTTAAATCTCTAAATGCCACCACCAATTCAAACAAGTAATGAGGGTAAGACGAATGATAAGATACATAATGTCTCAGAAAAAGGCAAAGAGAAGTATGTGAATTTTCTCAATACAAGTCCAAGAAACAAACAAAATGGGATATTGTTTGTTTCATTTGTGAAGGGGCGCATTTTGCTTATGAATACCCAAGACGAAATGTAGGTGAGGAGAAAATAAATTCTATGGTCACGAAGGATCAACGAGAAGGAGGTAAAAACTCGATGAAAGAAGTCTACCTTAACAATTATGTTATATTAGGCGTAATGGGCTTTGTGAAGGTGTGTATGAATAGAAGCAAGGACAAATCTGACAAAGAGGGAATATAGTACGTTAAAGATGTGCCAATAATTAAGGAGTTTTCGAGGGAACCATATTCAAAGGATATTCTATGGATTATTTCGACGAGGGCTTTAATTTCTTTTAGTAAGGGGTGCTTTGACCAATGTTTGACACTTGAGATGATGGAACAAGGCAAAGACTTATGAGTAGGCAAGGAAAATGGGCATTGTCAATGAATTAGCATGCATTGGTGCATATTGGTTAAATTTTTTGATGAGATGTAATATTCGAATATGAGACCAAAAGATAGCTTGAAATGGACCTTAGTTTGAAGGTTAGCCAAATCATATGCATGAGGGAGACATGTGAGAGCTCCAAGGACTAAATGTATGCTCAAATAGACATACCATGACTAATGGACTTGACGTGGGCAAGCATTGGACCAAACCAGTGTGCTATAAAAGGCTTTGAATTAGATGACTCTTCGTTAATGGATAAAGATCAAAATGAGATCTTAGATGATGTGGCAAATAAGATCACAGTAGATATATGTCAACTCTAAAAGATAAAGACAATATGAGAGGATCATCTGAAAATAATGGAGTTCTTCATAGATATGGATATATCTTTCCTAATTAAATGTAATCTCTTATATTATTAGTTGTAATGTAGCTAAATCATATAGTCCTATTTTGATAGGGATGTTATCCAATTGGTTAATATGATGTAATTTGATAAGGATAGAGGTGATCTAGTTAGTTTATTTAAATTAGGATTTTGAATTATAACGTTAGGGATGCCTATAAATAGCTTATTTGATTCTTGCTCCTGGGAACAGAGATAGAGGGGAGGGGAACACATTGAGAGAGAGCATTCCTTTGTATACTTTTAGGGAAGTAATAAATGTTGGTTTTTACCATAGCTCTTGTGTATTTATTGTTGCCTATGATTATTTAATACTTTCGTAGTATTCCACTCAAGTGTAAGAGTTAAATACTATAAAGGTCGTGAGGCATTCGAGGATAAGTTGGTTGGTTAACAATTATGTGAGAAGGATGAGTTTTATTTAAACGGACCTAAGTAAGGTTGCGTGCAAGAGTATTCACAAGTTCGGTGTTTAGGAAAATCTTTGTAACAATTACCACCTATGGAAGGGATAAAGCACCAAATTAATTTCATTCCTATAGCTCAAATTCTAGCTCAGTTAGCATATAGAAAAAAAATCTAAAAGAGATAAAGAGAAATAAAAATAAGTGAAAAAACTTTTAGAGAAGTGTTATATGAAAGAGAGATTAAGCACTTAAGTCATGCCCATTTCATTAGTACCAAAGAAGGATAGATCTTGAAGAATAAGCATAGATTTTCATGCCATCAACAAAATTATTATATAGACATCTTATCCCTAGGTTAGATGACATGCTTGATGAGTTATATGGTGCATATTTTTTTTAATCTAAAATTGATATAAAATTTGGTTACCATCAAATTAGGTCTATAAAGGGTAAGGATTCAATTTTTGTGGTGGTAGATAGACCTTCTAAAATGGCACATTTTATCGCATATCATTAATCCAATGATGCATCTTAAATTACTGAATCATTTTTCAATGAGATTGTTAGATTGTATGGAGTTCCTAAAACTATTGTTTTAGGTAAAGATATAAAGTGCCTTAATTACTTTTAGAATATTTTATAGAGAAAGTTTGAAACAAATTTATTGTTTTTTGCAACTTTCCATCTATAAATTGATCGCTAAATCAAGGTAGTTAGTATAACTCTAGGTGTTTTACTGTATGTAATTGTTGGTAAGAATCTTAAAAATTAGAAAGTTTCTTTGCTTAAAAATTAGAAAGTTTCTTTGCTTTTTATTGAATTTGCTTATAATAAGGTTGCCCATAGTATTACGAGTTATTCTCCCTTTGAAATTATTTGTAAATTTAACTAATCTCTTTTAGATCTTGTGTCTATTTCTTAAGGTGAAAGAGATAGTTTGGATAGAAAAAAGAAAGCAAATTTCATTTAAAAGCTACATAAGAAGGTAAAGTTAAACATTAAGAAAAGGACTCAAGAATACATAAAATAAGCAAATAAGGGGAGAAAATAAGTAATATTTGAACATGAAGATTATGCTTGGTTACACTTAAGAAAAGAAAGGTCTTTAAGAAAGCACAAGTATAAGATATAACTAAGAGGAGACGAACCTTTTCAAGTTATAGAAAAAGCAAACAATAATGCTTACAAGATTGATTTGCCAGGTGAATATGGTGCTTATACCACTTTTAATATTATTAATTTATCTCCTTTTGATTTTGTAGATAAAGATGTTGATTTGATGACAATTTTTTTAAGAAAATAATAGGAATCAAGCACCTATTCATACTATACAAGCTTATAAGCAAGGAAGTCATGAAGAAAAGTTGAGACAGATCTCAAATAGTTCAAATCAAGTGTTAAAAATTATTGGAGATCTATTAAAGAATATTGGAGGACCACTGACAATGAGTAAAGTAAAGAACGCCAAAAAAACTCTAAATGAATTTTGGTGGATCTCTATACAAGAAATGAATGTTTCTACTTCAAGAGACTAAATTCAAGCCAATAAGATTCAAGAAAAGAGTAAGTTATAAAAAGGGCAAACAAAGTGTAACTAGTGTCGATGTCATATTGATGTCTAGCACCAGTCTTGCACTAGCTTTATAGATTAGATGAACAGAAGTAAACTAACGCTAAAGTGGTTCTTGTGACCATCACTAGACTCATCTTTAATAAGCATTCATAGAGTTTCATAAGCTAACTAACATTAGCGTAAAAACTAATTTAACATCGAACTCACGAGTCTAGATGTTGTAGTTTTTAAATTGCATAATTTTGTGTAGTTAAGGATAGACTTTTTTCTAAATTTAGTTAGTTGCTTCCTAATTAGGTTAAGATAAGAATGTTAGTGCTCTAGTTCGTAGGTATTTGATGCCTATAAAAGACCATTTTATTGATGTAATTAAGGAGCTGGTATTATTGATTAATCAAAACATTAAGAGAGAATTTTTTCTTCTTAATTAGAGAAACTCTTGTTTTAAGCTCTTTACTAACTTGTAATCTTATCTAGCTTGATAGTGGCGATCAACTTTGGAATCTTATCATTTTCATCCCATCTTTTCTATGAGTATATGGTTTAAATCAAACTTATTTGGATAGAATGATCCTTTTTCTTTTTCATATTATTGATACTAACTAGTCATCTTAGTGCAGTTTGTATCAGAAAGCACAGAGTTTCAATAAGAGGAAGCAGCTTTACCTTTTTTTCCTTTCTATTAGAACTATTTCCATCTTGGAACGAGTCAAACTTTGTAAATTATTTTGTATTGGAACATGTACAAATGTTAACCTTATAAATCTAAGTCGTAACAAAGAAGGGATAAAACTAACCTTGCCAGCTTTTCAGAAGAACTCATAAACATCTCTTAGTCACTTTCGTAGGAATTTGAAATCACCAATTCATAAGGAAGTAATCTAAAAAGAAATAGTTGTGAAAAAATAAAAAATGTCTAAGACTCAACAAATATATAAAAGAATGAGGAACAAAGCTTCCACCTAACAAGCAAACATATCTCTTTCTAGATTAGCCTCAGGTTCTATTGCTTCTTTCTTTTCTTTAAATTGCTTATAACCCAAAGATTCCAAAATGTAATTTGAAAATTCAAGAGTTAATCTTAAATTTGGCATCAAATAATTAATCCTAAAATCAAAACGTGAGCTAAAAAACTAGACTCTTGATTATAATGCAGGAACATTTTCATAGAAAAATGTCCCATTAATGTATCTAACTCATACGACGTTCTATTAATGGTAGGGGGGATATGAATAATACATGATGAAGCTAATTAATACATGATAAAAAAGAATGAATTATCCTAGCATTATCATATAATAACAGGTGACCATTTTCTCATTTTCTACCACTTCTATATCTCTAAAGGCTAAAGATTCCAATTCTATTACTAAAATAGGAAAATTCATATATCTTAAAGTACCCATTATCTATTGCGCATAATATAAGACTAGGTAGTCATATATGCTAACTATGGTAAATATGAGATACGATAATCATCCTTTTGAATAGTGTGCTCAATCTTGTAATTCATAGCGAGATAATCCCAACAAAAGAATTTAAAATTAAGAACGTGTTATATCTAAAAAATAGAGACAAAGTAATATTATCTTATAAATTCATTGAATTCTATCACAACTAACATCTTTAAAACTTTATTTGTAAACCTTCTTATGTAATATTCATTAACAAAAATATGACTTAATTAACATAAAAACCCTTTACTTTGTATGTTACTCACTAACATTTCAATAGCTTCCACTTTTTCAGCCTTTCAAACACCATCAATCAAAGTTTCATAGGTGTGAAAATTAGCAACAATACTTTATTAGCATTTCATTAAACAACATTATTGTTATTCTCAAGTTTTTATCTTTGTAATTTCAGAAAATAATTAAAGTATAGACATGAACATTTGATTCTGCCTTCCTTTCACGGATTTCCTTAAAAACCCAACAGAAAGATGCACACTCCTCTATATGATATTAAGTTGTCGGATCATTGGTAAGACAAGAGCTTCAAGCCCAATTTCTGGTGGCATGACCCCTACATAAGCACCATTACAAAAGGAAGGAAAGCTACATATTTTTCCTTAACCCTTATTTATAAATAGGTGTATCAAAAGCATCTTATCTTGTCATTTTAACATTGCTCATTCCTATTACACCAAGTCTTTTGCTTCTCTATGCCTGCTCACGCCTCGCTAACCTATCACATAGAAAAGAGAAGACAATACAAAATAATAGTAAACAAAGCACACCACATAAAGGTTCAGTTGGGTCTTATGGTAAATGAAGATATGGGCATCAATTTTACATTGTCAGTAAACTCAATGCACATCACCACAAAGAATAATCAGAGAAGAATAAGAATGTTAATATTGCATTATCCTAACTAGTTTGGTCCAATTTTAAAGTGTTTGTAACTAGTTGGTTTAGAGCTTTAAAGATTTTTACATATAATCAAAACAATTAACAGGTTAATTCTTAACTAATTCGGTTAAACTGATTAGTCCAGTCTAATTTTTAATTTATTACTTATATTAATTCTCTTAAGATTTACCTTCTACATCAAATATTCTTATTTTTGAAATCATTTGGATATATATTTTATTTAGTTTTATAATCAAATTTATATATTCAACAATTTGTAATTTGTTTGAGCACATTCCTAATAAACCCTTTTTTCAATAATAATCAAGATTATTTTTAATAATTCTTATTTTTCTAGTTATATAGTTATATTTTAATCGAATCTTCTTTCTTTCTTAATAATTCTTATTTTATTTAAACATACTTTAATAGAATTTTCTTCTTTGAAAAACAATTGGACATATTTACTTTGTAAGTATTATGATTTTTTAGATATTAAACTTTCACAACCATTCTAATATCATGTTACGTATTATGTTAAATTTCCTTATTTTTCTTCGTATTTAAAAGGATTCATATTTAAACTAAAACTTCATATAAATGTTTTCTTTTATATAAATCACTCTATAAATTTTTTCATTTGGTGGAACTTATATTTAGTCTTTTTGTACTTTCTTATTAAGGGGTTAATTGATTCCACTTCTATTTTTCTATTATAGTTTCTGGCTTTTACTTCCTATTTTTAATTTCTATTTTTCTTAATTTTTAGTTTGTACTTTTTTTTATAAAAAAGGATTTTTAGTTAGTATTTTTAATAAAAATTAAAAATAAATTTTTTTAACTAAGATTGATAATAAAAATTGATTAAAAAATGCTTGATTAGTTTCATCATCCCCTTTTTTATTTTATACTTATTATACTATTATATGTTAATAATATATTTTAATTTAGTTCATTTTAATATAAAATTTTATTCTTCAATTAATTAATTATCATAATTATTAACATTTAAAAATATATAAAAATTTGATATAATTAAATAAAATTATAAATCAATTTTATTTAATAAGAATTCATTATAACTATAAAAATTATATTAATTCATTCTAACAAAATAAGGAAAAGGTGAAACAATTACAAAATAAAGATGCCTAATAGATAATCATAGTTACTATCAAGGGAATTTTTAGGTACAGTGGAGTTGAATGTAATTGCTTAAGTCCTTATATAGTAGTCAAGTTTAAGTTTGCCAAAGCCTAACTTAGCCTTCTTTCATGATCATCGACCAACAAATTCCTTTATTTTCAAATGCTTCACAAGACTCATGTTATAGTGTTTCATTTAAACTCTTAAACACAGAAGTACAAAACACAAATTATTCAAAATATGAATAGAAGAGATAAGATAAAGACAACCTTTTGTTGATATAATCACATAATAAAACTGTACAATGGCTAAAGTTACTTCCAATTTTAAGCACTTTATAATATAGCCATTCAAGATTTTCCTACTCGAAGCTCTCAACAAGAACTTTCTTTCAAAGCTCTCAACTCTCTTACGCATTAATGAATATACCTAATATTGTATAAAATGAACTACAAAAGATGTCTTTATATTCACTTACAAGAAATTAGGGACCTATTAAGTTAAATGTCCCATTTTCTTCACTAACTCACCAAGTTAGTAGAGAGTTATAACTTTTATGCCATTAACTCCTCTTTAGCACATATAAGATATGACCCATTCCGTTACCATATTATTCGACCTCTTTCTTACTACTTGAAAAATTGCTCTTATTTTGTAGTATAGTGCTCCCATTTTCTTAGTTTACTATCTCCATGTTTTTGTTAAATGTTGCTACATCATTGCCTCTTGAAGACAAGTGCCTTGATGAGTTTAGCTATTTCAAGTCACCTTTATGCATGCTCCATCTAAACACGTCCATAGTGCAGTCATATTGTTATATGACCTAAGTTAACAATAGTTTGAGTCATTGCATAATAAACCTCGTATATTTATGTACCTCTTAACCTTCCTATCAAAGTTAAGCATCTTTTTACACCCTTGGATATATCACAACTTAGTTATGTCACATATAAATGTCACCCATCATCAAATATTTTTGTCAATGTGCACTAATGTATGCTAACATTGGCTTACTCTTAAGCTTTTATCGATATTACTTATTTTTTCTTACCTGCTCAAAGGTCTTTTCCTTTTTCTCTTATTAATATATTATCTTCATATCAACCCTAGTATCAAGAATCGATTAAAGCTTACTCACACTTACATGATTATGTAATTTTGTACTTAAAGATCTAATAAACTACCCCACTAGAAAAATTTACCACTCCAATCAAAATAATATGTGGGCATTAATCCATTAGCATTTCCCTTAAAGAATCCTTATCTAAAGTTTGAAGATAATAGAAAATCTTCTTTTTTATAGGCACATCACCAACATAACATTTACCCTCTCTGTCAGATAGTTCGCTTTTACTAAGATGCTCTTTAATAAGGCTCATTGTGCCCAATATTGTATAGTTACTGAGATAGGCTTCTTTCATCGAGTCCTCACCTCTTTTTCTTTCATCATTTGCAACTATGAAATTGATTTTTTCCTTCCTCATTTTTTATTTGAGCATTCACGAGAAAAATATGACCTTTCACAAATGAAATAATATCTTTTTATTATTTCTTTGACTTACAATGAGAAGTTTTACGTACCTTCTCCTTGCTTTTCTCTAAGTCATTTTGAGTTCCATTATTCTTCTTACCCTTTTTGCTAGTTTGAATATTTTGAGATCTACTAACGAATCTATAGTTGCTATTATGCTAAGGAGGTCCTTCATGTTTTACCTCTGAAGCTCAATTTATGTCTATCATTATAAGGCGCTTATAAAGTTGAGCCATTTATCCTTCTTCGATATGTTTTACAGGTCCAATATCAATGATATAAATTGCCTCACATACTCCCTCATTGAATCATCTTGCCTTAATCATTTTGAAGCTTCCTTTGTAAGTTGTGAAGTAATATTGAGGAGGAATTGATCAATTAGCTTCTTTTTCATTTTTTTAAAAGTGTCAATGGGAGGTCTACCAAATCTATTGCCATTTGAGTTCTTGTCCTTCACTATAACTTTACATCACCCACCATATATATTGTCATGATTAGCACCTTTTCTGTATCATATACCTTTGTTGCCATAAAGTATTGTTCTATATCCTATAAGAAACTTTTGAGTTGTTTGGCACTTCGTTTTCCCTCAAGAACGTATTCTCACACTCTCATTAAAGTGCTCTCCGATTGGACTCTCGATTTCTTTCTAAACATAACTTATGTGATTACCAAGAAGTTATAGCTCATCTCTTTACGAGCTTTCAATTTTTCTTAAAGTACTCGATTTATTTCTTACAGTTCCATCACCAAAGCTTAAAAATGTTTCAAGAAAGGAACTACATCCTTATTCATTAGGTTTAAAGGATCAACATTAAATCTTTTGCTGATGACCTCTTGCTATTTTGTAAAGCTACTCCTAAATTGGTTCGTAACTTTAAGCAAGCTCTTGACAGGTTCAAAAACCTCTCAAGTTTGAGCATTAATCTCAACAAAAGCCATCTCATTTTCTCCAAAGGAGCTGCTCCAATGGCCTTTAGACTGACTTCACTTACAGGAATGGTTGCACAAGCTCCACCTTTACTATACTTAGGCCTCCTTGTGTCGACCAAACGATTAACGTTCCTTGAGTGCTATCCCCTTGTAGAGAAAGTTTAGAAGAGAACCGAATCTTGTGCAAATAAATTCCTTTCCTTTACTGGGAAAGTCCAACTTATAAAATTGGTCCTTAGTTCTTTACATGTTTATTAGAGCTCTCATATATTCCTTTCCAAAGGGTTCATCAAGTCGATTGAAAGATTACTCAAGGAACCGAATCTTGGGCAAATAAATTCCTTTCCTTTACTGGGAAAATCCAACTTATAAAATCGGTCCTTAGTTCTTTACATGTTTATTAGAGCTCTCATATATTCCTTTCCAAAGGGTTCATCAAGTCGATTGAAAGAT
>JAOSBL010000212.1:10418822-10437868 GCA_027568915.1 Erythroxylum roraimae
CACCCATTTCATGTATTAACCTCAAAATATCATTGCAATTGCTCCAATTAACATTATCCAAATACAACATTAAACACTACTAATTCCTCATTTAGTTTCATCTAATTCATCAAATTTTCAAGAAAAAGTTTGGGGTCCAACACTAAGACCAAATGTGATTTGGTCATTTCTTATATGTCAAACTTAATAGTAAGTGACCTTACTTTGGTTAATGAGGTGCCTCCAAAACATTGAAGCTAAAATGGATCACATGTCCTTAGCAGTTTCATACTTACAAATCTCATGTATGATATCATTATCTATGTTGTTCAACAACATAATGCGAGCCAATGAGTACTTTATCCTCAATATTTTATAAGCATCATAGTCCCTTTGTGTTGGGCCATATTGCCTTCCTTAGGAATGTCCATGTTTATGTTTAATAGTTAAAGAGCCTCTTGCTTCTCTAGTATATATTAGATTTTCATACTCCAAATCTCATAAATTTTGCCTTTTAATTTCTCACCATTATTGAGTTCAGCGATAATATTCTTTGATGCAATCGTCATAATTAAAATACAAAATTTTTACAAAAAGAAATAATATAATTGCACGTCAATGTCATGTCATAGATATATATTTTGTAAATAATTTATTTTCAATTATTTACGAAATCAAAAGAGCACATATGTTCTCAATAATCTTTCATATGACAAATGAATACCGATTATCATGCTTAAGAAGAATTGTCAAGTAACATTCCTATAATATATGTATTGATAATTTGAATAGTACCAAACTTGAAATACATAAATAAAACATAATTCATTTAAAATTATAATCCTTCTATTTTAAATTAGGAACACATTGCTAATTATTATGGAACTATTCAAATTAAATTATGAATTAGAAACTTATTTCTAATTCTTATACTAAAAATTTCAATTTTAATTAGAAAATTATTTTTAATTAAATATGCTGTGTGAATTAATTAAATTAAAAATTTATTTCTAATATAATATTAATTTCATTATTTTTAAATTTAATTAGAAACTTATTTCTAATTATATATATTGAATGAATCAATATTTGAGTAATAATAATTTTTTTTAATTCAATTAGAAACTTACTTCTATTTTTATTCAAATTATGAACATAATAATTTAAATTTAATTAAAAACTCATTTCTAATTAAGATTAAACCAATCAATTTTAAATTTTATAATTCACTTAAAAACTTATTTCTAGTATTATTGAATTCACATGCATAATATATATGAATTCAAAACTTTTTTCTCAATTTAATTAAATATAATGTGTATATATATGAATATTGATTAATAGGTTCTTATAAATTTAAATATATAGCTTAAAGTGATCTATATCTTATTTTATTTTACAACTCAAGATATTATCAAACTTGGCCATATTTACTATCCTAGAATCCAGAACATAGGTGTCCATATATGTTTTATAGTTTATATCAAAAGACACATCCCAAAGTCACGATAAACCAATCGACTCACTTAAGTTTTTTTAGGTCTATATGCATATATAGGAGCTTATTTTATAATAGGGTAAAGATTGGTCCATTTGGCCCAAACTTTAAATATGTAAACCTAAACACATTTTTCAGTCTTCTACCCCTCCTTCAATCTTTGTAAGTGGTGGAAGCATCAACATCTGACAAGAGGTAATAGAGCACTTTGCGATATTTAGGTATCACTAGAGGAAGCAGTGATGGTGGGAGTGGTGTGTTGTGGGATTGCACGAAGAGGACAATGTTTACGCGGGAAGCAACAGAAGTTCTTTCTGAAATCTATTACTAATATTACACGCAATGTTTAAATAAAAGCCTCAATGTTGTAATCATACACTAGTATCTACTGGATAGTCGATCATGTGTATTGAAGTCGATCTCTAATGGTTATATGGACATGTTGAAACCGAATGAAGTTTGTTTTCCTCTCTCTGTATCTTCTGTGATTTTATGTATCTCTCCCTCTAATTCTTTTTCTACTACACTAAACTAACATCACGAAAAAATTTACGTGTTGTTCTGTTATCTTAAAAACTTTATTAACAACTGGTATCAAAGCGGTCGAATCTGGGAACAATTATGGCAAAAGGCACGAGAGGCGTAGAGTCGAAGGTTGGAAGAAAACTTGAGAGGCTTTATGGAGGCGCAGATCAGAAATGAGAAAATGTTCCTGGAATCACAAAGCAGGCATGAAAGGATGTTGTTGAAGTCACAAGAAAGGGGTGAGAGGATGTTGTCGGAGATTCAAAACAGAAAGGAGAAGGAAGATAAAGAGATGTTGGAATTACAAACCATGCTTCTGCAAGAAGTGTAGAAGCAAGGGGAAGAATTCGGAGTAGTAGAACCTACACCCCAAAGTAGCCAATGGAGACAGGGGGGGAACAAAAACGCTACACTGATGAGGATGAGTAAGATCGAGTTTCCATCGTTTGACAGTGAGAACATTAAGCTGTGGCTATACTATTGTGAACAATTTTTCCATCTGGGCCAGATTCCATAAAAGACAAAGGTGAGTATAGTTATTCTGTACATGGACGAACGAGCTCAAAAGTGGTATCACTTATATATTTGAAATCGTGATAAGACAGAGATGGTTGAAGGGGGCGAGTTTACTAAAGCTCTCAAACAGAGGTTCGATGCAGAGGTCTTTGACTACCCAGTGGGGGATTTCAATGACTTGAAGCAAAATGGAATGGTACTAGACTATTGTGCCCAGTTTGATCATTACTCAAACAAGCTCTCTATACCAAAGGAGTATCTAGTCGGTTTTTTTGTTAAGGGTCTCAAGCCTAAAATTGGCGTCACTGTAAAATTACATGAACCCCATTCCTTGTATCTGGCTTACACTTTAGCTCGGAAATAAGAGGTAATACTAATTTTAGCAAGAAATACTATTCTAAACCGAGTCAATACAACGAAGAACGTGAATAATGGAGGCAATTTTAACCTCAACTCAGGGTTACCGCAAACATCAACGGTAAACCGAAGTTCAAGCATAGAAGGAATACTACCTACACCAAATTCAACATCACGCTCACCATCGGTAAGGTCTTTTAAACCCTCGAAACCCATTAGTAGTATGGATTTTGATGATAAAAGGGTGAAGGGTCTCTGCTTTTGGTGCGATGAGAAATGTAATTTGGGCCATAAGTGTAAGAAGAGACAACTACAATTTTACGTAATTTCGTGTGAAGAGGACAATGGAAAAACATCACCAAAACAAGAGAAGGAAGAATTTGAAGAAAGTTTTGGAGAAGAAGACTGTCCAATTGTTTCAATGTAAGCTATATTGGGGTTATATGGAGAGATGGAGTTTAAACAAATGAGATTAATGGGGATGCATCAGAGACGAAGAATTCACATACTGATTGACAATGGTAGTATGCATAATTTCGTTGACACAACAGTAGTGAGGAAGGGATTGTGGCCTTCAAGAGATAGAACTAGTTTTCATTACGGTGGGAGGCAGACTACAACTAGAATTTTGGCAATGTTGTAAGAATTTTATCTGGACCATGTAAGGGATGCAATTCACCTTAGATGCTCTGGTGCTATCGTTGGGGGGTCACGACATTGTATTAGGGGTACAGTGGTTGGTTGTTAAACGATGTATTATGTAATTTCAGATATAGAACGATGACGTTTAACTGGGAAGGATGACTTGTGACATTGAGGGGAAACCCAGGAGGTAGATTTAGGGTCATTTCAAGCAAGGAATTCCATAAAACTCTACAACATTCGACGAGTGGCCAATTGCTCATAACGCAACTAACGATCTCCATTGAATATCAACTGCAACAGATGAGAATAAAGGATGAACAATGGAGTGCATTTAATGAGATTAACGCAGTCTTATCTGAATATGCAGCGGTGTTCCACGAATCGAACCATCTTTCACCGGATCACAAGCACAATCATCAGATCATTTTGAAGGAAGGAGTCGATACCATTAATGTGTGTCCATATCACTACTCGGGAACACAAAAGGATGTAATAGAGCAGTCCGTAAAGGATCTCATGAAACAGGGGTTCATTCGCCATTAGTTACGACCTTTATACATCACTGATGGTACTTAACAAGAAAAACGACAACTCCTGGCAGATGTGTGTGGATTACCGAGAGTTGAACAAGCATACGGTGAAGCATAAATTTGATAACACTCGTCAACGATTTGTTAGACGAATTGCATAGAGCCAATTGGTTCACCAAATTAGACCTGCAATTAGGGTACCACCAAATTTGGATACAGCCAGAAGATGTTCTGAAGACGATCATAAAACACATGAAGGGCATTACGAGTTCTTGGTCATGCTATTCAGCTTGACAAATTCTCCTTCAGTGTTTCAGAGGCTAATGAATGATTTGTTTAAACCATACTTGTGTCTTTTTGTTCTAGTATTTTTTTTTATGATATCTTAATCTACAACTCATCGTTGTCATTGCATGTAGAACATATCTTGGTGGCTTTGCAGACATTGAAGGATAATCAACTATACTTACGAGGGAGCAAGTGTGTGTTTAAGGCATGCCAAGTCGAATATTTAGGCTACACAATTTTAGAAGGAGGAGTGGCAACAGATGTCCAGAAGGTTAAAACCATTAAAGAATGGCCTAAAACTTAAGCGAATTAAGGAATTAAGAAGATTTCTGGTATTACTGGGTACTACTGGAGGTTTATTAAAGGGTATAGGATGATGGCTAAACCATTGACAGAACTATTAAAGAAAGAAAGTCTAGCCAATTGGGAATGGCAACAAGAGGATAAGGCAACCTCCGAGAAATTAAAGGAAGCAATTTTGTCGGCCCCATTGTTGGCATGCGTAATTTTTCAAAAACTTTTATGGTGGAGGCAAATGCAAGTGGACAGGGGATCGGGGTTGTGTTACAACAGGAAGGTCATCTCATTGCCTTCCTCAGTAAAGCATTAGCTAGAAGACACCACGAATTATCCACCTATGAAAAAGAATTCTTGGTAGTGATAAAGGTGATTAAGTACTAGCATTATTATTTAAGCTTCAAATCATTCATCGTTAAAACAGATCACTAGAGCCTTAAATACTTGTTAAAGCAATGTCTATCCACTCATTTTCAACTATCGTGGCTACCGAAACTCCTCAACTACGACTTTGAAGTGCAATATCGTAGTGGGAAGGAGAATGCGGCTACAGATGCCCTCTTAAAAATCACCAATGTAGAGATGTTGATGATATCAGTAACGCAGATACATGGTGGGCTATCAAAGGAAATTAAGAAAAGTTGGCAAGAGGATCGAGCAATTCAAAATATCATTAAGAAGTTGGAATCTGACAATATGAAGTCTAGCATGTACGAATGGAAAAATGGACTATTGAGGTGGAAGGGGCGTTTAGTAGTGGGCGCCAACAAAAACCTCCAACAAAAAATCATAGGAATTAGTCACGACGACGCCATAGGAGGACATGCAGGTGTAGTGGCAACAACACAGAAGCTGCAAAATATGTTTTTTTGGAAAGGAATGGCTAGGAATGTTTGAAACCATTTTCAGAAATGCATGAACTGCTAGAGGAATAAACAGATAGTTATGCTTATCCTAGATTATTGCAACCTATTAAGATACCAAAAAGAAGGTGGAGGGAGGGGAGTGTCGATTTCGCTGAAGGACTTTCGGTATCAAAGGGAAAGTCAATCATTTTAGTAATTGTGGATCTATTTACAAAATATTCCCACTTTATTCCTATTAAATGCCCCTACTCTGCTTTGTGACATTGTTAAAAGTGTTTAAGTTATATGGTATGTTGGAATTGATCATTAACGATAGGAATCATGTTTTCTTGAGCAAGTTTTGGCAAGAACTCCTTTGACTATAAGGAGTTAAACTGAAATACTTAACCACCTATCACTTGCAGATGGACAGAAAAATGGAAGCGATTAATAAAATTCTCGAAACATACTTATGGTGATTTTATAGTGAAAAACACCTCAGAGATGGAGCAAATGGATACCTCTGGCGGAGTGGTGGTACAATACGAAGTATTGCGCTCCTATCGATTCTACAACATTTAAAACCTTGTATGGATATTTGTTAGCTCAAGGGTTATGTTTAACGATTTTAATGATAACTTTACAATATTTCAAAATTTTATAATATTTCAAAATTCAAATTGAATTTATTTCCTAATATAGACAACGGTATAATTCTTAAAAGGAAATAAAATCATAGGATAATTACTTTTTTTCTTGCAGGAACCTTCTTTATGAACTTACCTAATCAGAAATAGTTCCATGACATCCGAAAAGTTTGTACTAATAACATTCATCTTAACGTCTGAATATCGAAGATTTTAGCAGAAATGATATCGTAAATTAAGCAATGACTAGTTGAGGAACATTTCTGTTTAAGGAAGAGCCACTGCATTTGTGACATACAACAGACTTACGAAATACCTTAGCAACAATCAATATCTTTGAAAGTCATATCAAACTCTTTATGCCTTAGAAAGTGAAATTACTCTATTGAGAGAGATTGTTAAATCCTTTATATATTTCTTGTTGAGAACTTGTAGTGTTTTTGTTAAACACTACGAGTGTGGAAGGTTGAAGAACCTTGAAAATATGTACTTGTGAGCTTAGAGAGGCTCGTGAAAATTTACTACTTGAATTTTATAGTGAAATACTCAAGTTGAATACTTGGGGATTAGACATAGCCTTCGCCATAAGTCGAACCAGTATAAATCGATTGTGTCATTCTTTCTCTCTTCCTAACTTTTAAATTTCTGCATTATCAGTTTGTGTTTTCAAGAGGTTCCTTCAGTTTTACAATAAACTCCTTCTGTTTTTATATCGCAAGAGGTTCCTTTTGTTTTAAAGCGTTAACAGACTCCTATCGATTAATAAGCTCCTTTCGTTTTTGATCATTAACAGACTCCTTTTTGATCGCTAGCAGATTCCTATCAATCAGCAGATTCTTTTTCTTTTGCACGCTAGCAAGTTCCTTTCAATTAACAAAATCTTTTTGTTTTCAACGTTAACATGATCTTTTTGAAAGTTGATAGGACCCTCCTATTTATAGACATATTTTGTTTAGAAGGACATTACCTTGCAAATGTTTTTTTACACACAATTCACCCTCACCTTACGTGTATTTGCTTTATCAATATCTACCACCGATTTATACACCTTATATAACGGGGGACTCCAACGAGGTAGAATTTGATCAGGTTTTAAAGAACAGAGGGGGTGGTGACCAATGTGACAAAATTCCATCTATAGAGGACCCAAAACTGGATGAAGCAATATGCAGACTCCGGGCTATCAGAACGTGAATTCAAGGTTAGTGGTATAGTGTTGTTTTTACAGACATATGAACAGCATTCCCTTCAGAGAAGAAGTTGTCTCCACTCTGTTACGAACCATACAGGGTGGTCCAGCATATCGGAAAGGTGGCGTATAAGTTGGAGCTTCCATCAGAGACTATAATACATCCAGTGTTTCACGTGTCATAGTTTAAGAAGGCATACACAGAGCAAGGCAGAATTTCCTTATCCTTACTAGAATTCCTTACACCAGTTGAACATATGCTGTTAGTACAACTGGACAGACGCATGGCGAAAAGAAATAATCGCACGGTAACTCAATTGTTAATTCAATGGTCAGATGGCGAGCACACCAATGCAATGTGAGAATGCCTCTTTGACCTCCAAAGGCGATTCGCGGATATTAATCTGATGGACAAGGAAGCTATGGAGAAGGGAATTGTTGCAGAATTGAACAGAGAAGACGATGTTTACACCGGAAGCAAAGGAAGTTCTTTTTGAAATTTATTATCAATATTACACACAACGTTTAAATAAAAGCCTCAGGGTTATAATCATACACTAGCGTATACTGGATAGTCGATCACGTGTATTAAAGTCGATCTTTAACGGCTATATGGACATCACGAAACTGAATGAAGTTTGTTTTTCTCTCTCTATATCTTTTGTGCTTCTATGTATCTCTTCCTTTACTTCTTTTTCTGCTACTCTAAACAAACATCACGACGGAATTTACGTGTTGTTATGTTATCTTATAAACTTTATCAACACCGTGAAGCTTCCTTCACAGACGATGGCAATGACGATTATACAGAGATTTTATTGTTTCCTCTTTTTTGTGTTTTGTTTAATGTTAAAAAGTTTTGTTATTTCTGGAATTACATTGAATATCAATCTCTACATAGTTTGTTTTGGTGTGGATCTGATTTATTGCATACCATCTTATGATATTAATGCAAAATACATAGGCTCTGTTTGACAACCAGCGGATTGCATTAGCTGTTAGCTGAAAGCAGATTATATCAGCTAATTTGACCAGCAGATAACTTTAGCTATTTATTTAAAGATGTTTAATAAAATTAGTTGTTTAGTATTATCTATTTATGTGTAAAATGACTTATGAGGGTATAACTTAAAAAAAGATTTATAAAGATATGAGTATTATATCTTAGTATTTCTTTGAATATTCTCATAAGAATTTATATTTTAAATTTTAAATTTCACAAAAATTAAGTTGATAATCTTATGACTTACGAGGGCATGACTTTAAAAAAATATTATAAACTATTTTGTAGTATATTAAAGAAGGTTCATTTTTCATAATTAATAAATGTAAAAAATATCAAAAGTATATTATCTAGTGTTTTTCGTAATTCTAAAATTGCATGTATCTTTATTTTTTTTGTACATCAAATTTAGATTATACATCAAATTTAGATTAGCATAATATAGAAAAAATAGGTGTCAATTTTGTAATTAAATATGACTAAAGTTTTTTTTAAGAGAGAGAGATATGTAATCAAAATTTCAGTCAAATTTTGAAGACTAATTTAAATAAATTATTTTCTTTAGAGAAAGAAATTATAATAGAAACTAGTAAGAGTAATAGAAAGTTATACCTTGTCTTTGGTACCCTTCATGATTGCAACGGTAACTACTTAAGGTTTCAGGTAAGGTTACAATCATCATTAATGCACATTTTATATCAGCTGAAGGCCAAACGTTGGTAGAGAGGTACTTTTTAAAAATCAGTTGATTGAGTTCAATCAACCAACTAAGTCCCAAACACATTTATTAGCCGTTTGACCATGCTCAAACATTTCAATCAACCAAAAAATGGCTGATAAGCCATTCACCGGATGGGGTCTTAATTTCTTAGCCGTTGGAGCGAAACGCTCCTCCTAAGAGCATTTTCGAAAACAAGAGCTCAATCTGACATGATTATTAATAATTTGGCATAATCAAACATTCAACTACTTCTAAATCCGTCAAAATACAGTAGATTAGTCATTTACTAAATAAGTTTATGATTTAGTTTTCATCCACGACGGGAATTTGGCAAAGAGAATCAAAAATAAATTTGGTAAAATATTATCTGTTATCTTTAAACTTGGATAAGAATATTTAAAACAAGATGCTCACTTTCTGAAACAAAACACGTAGAAATCGTACATGGAGATATTCAACTTCAACTTTATCACGGGATCATGATTAAGATACATATATGCAGTGTTGAGTCTTATTCATCATGATTAAGATACAAATATGGTATTAGTAAGAAAATTTAAAATAGATATTCATGATTGAAACTTATCACTGCATTATTAGTAAGAAAATTTAAAATAGATATTCACGATTGAAACTTATCACTGGATGGGCTTCTTACTTCTTTTCTCAAGGACTTCTGAAGAATTTTTTTTAACTTTTGTGTATTTTTAAGTGAACATTATATTATAGTTATAAATAATGTTAAGATCTTAACTGAATTTTCCTTTCATCATCACTAACCCATATATGAAGCCATTTGGTAATAAGTAATCACTACAATTGAATAAATGTTGTAGAAAATTGAACAAAATTATCTACATACACTAGTTAACAATAAGCTTCTTTTTCTTTTTCTTCTGTGATGTGTCTTTTGCCACGACAGATCCTACTATGGATTACGAGCCATTTCACTGATTTGATCAAGACAGAATCCACATATAGATCGTGGACCATAAAGTGAGTGCAAGGGCAGCAGCCAAATATGTCCACAGGAAGAGAACTGAGCACTCTTCTTGACCCACATCAAACAGCTGCGTCATGGTACCTGCGTTACCATAACAGTCGGTTTGAAACTTTACTATATTAACATTTCAGAAAACAAAACAAACTGCAAGAATTAAGTAGGAGAGGGTTCGTGAAAAATGCAAGAGGAAATAAGTAAAGATGGGTGGAAGACAAAAGGCTTACCAATGTTCATGGCAGGTGGCAGAGTGTACTGAACCATGAGCACGAATTGGAAGAGACGGTCTGCTGGTAGGAAACCAAGGCTGCTAGCCGCTTCAACAACCCAAATACCAATTGCTGGGAGTATCACAAATCGAACACAAATCACCCCGATGATGACAATCGGATTTATCTTCGAGGATCTTAAACCTTCAATGGGAAAACAAACATAAATAAGAAGATTCGTTTTAAGATTTTCTTGTACTGTGTTTCCTTAATCTTGTTAACACTACAAAAGATTTTGTATTTTTTAACCTTGAGTGAGGTTGCCTCCCAGTATAAGGGTGATACAAGGAATAGTTCCATCCCTATAGCACAAGAATAAGATCTCCACTTTCAGAGTTGGCCCAGAACATGGGAGTTAACTGAACAAGCAATGTTAGAAAGAAACATTTATAGTACACATGGTGCATACCCAAGTAATTTGACAGAGTCTTGGATCACTCGTAATGGAGCATTATCGCCAATTATCAACTCTTTTAGAAATGAAACTGCTCCAAAGACAAGTCCTAAAATCTGAGCAAGGAAAAATGAATTTAAGTTGGTGGGGACAATTGTGCGAGTTTAAGACACAGAAAAAAGGGTTTAAATTACTTTCGACGCCTCCCAATTAATGGACAAGTGTCTCATGTAAAAAAAAACTTACTGCACCGAGTGTTGGGGGCGCTAAGAGCTCTTCCAATAACTGATGTAAAAATCCTAGAAATTTTCTCCAACAGGCCTGCCCATTTCCATGTGCGTGGCCGCCTTCATGGGAAGCACCCTGAATAAATAAGAACGTCAAACGGTTGGTTTTTTTTTCAGTTTTATGTGTGCTTGTTAGGTGTCTAAACACACCATACAGAATAGCTTTTATGCTTAATGTCTACCAAGTAAAAGGATGCTTACTGCGTGGCTTTCTGTAACGTCACTTGGATTGGCTGATGACACAACTACAGCAGCATGGCCCTGATCGCTGTCCTTGAGAAGATGAGTTTCATCGGAAGCTTCCAAATCCTTGTTGGGTTCTTTTGACAACTCCTCTGCTATTTCAAGTGCTTTGAATTTCATAGCTGAACTTCGTACCAGTTGGTAAGTATAGGTCCAGATGAAAAAACCACCAAGCTAAACAAAATATACCCCAAAGAAATAAATGATAAATTAGATATATATTTGAATAGCATGGATTTTTTGTCCTATAAGTACAGAACAGTTAATAGTCTCAGTACCGCCATAGAGAAAGATGCGTACGAGAGTCCGATGGCGCGGCAAGTGCTTGGGCTGCCAAATGGACTTGCATCCTCGTCGCAGATTGCAGGGATAATTATTAGGAGAAGATTTCCCAAGTTTCCTATCCAAAAAAAGCATTACAACACATAGCTATTGAGATTCAACCATTGAACGAACAGAAAAAGCTCAACTTGTCTATCGATCAGGCAAGTTACCTGATGAACATGAAGCAATGACAAGCCCTTCCACATGAGGCTTGGGTCTTAGCATCTTAACAACAATCCAACCCAAAATCCCTCCGATCAAGAAAGTGAGGCCTATGTTAATGGGCATGAACCACCTGAACAGATTGTCGTAAAAAATGTCAGCTTTGCAGCTCGAAGCAATGTCAGGCACGCGAAAAGTCTCAACTTTAGGTGCAAATTTTAAACTTTACACATTTTTTTTCTCTTACTGTCTAGCAGCTCCTAAAACTATCGTAACTGCATGCCATATGTGCTAAAGTTCTCTCTTTTTTGCCCTTTTTACGGAATATGCCTAGATGTTTCGGTTTGAAATGTTCATGTTTCTTGTTTACGACAATTTAATGTTAAAGAGTTAGCCTACCATGAGATAATGTCTTGCAACGTCACAGTCTCCGCTAGACAAGCAAACATGAGCGAGGGCGTAAACACCACGAACACAATCTGCAATTCAAGAATCAAAATTCCTCATCATTACTCAAGCTTATATGTATTTTTATATTTTCGTGTTATGACTCTGAAGGGCGATCTTCTTCATATCGGTGAGGTATATCAGGAATTTTCTACTGCAGCAATCCCCAAGGAAATGCCTCCTTTACTTTGGGTTCTTCTATGTATATTTGTGCCTTGAAGGAAAACAGAAAACTGAAAACAGAAAACAGGGAAAGTCTGAAAAGTTTTAAGTGCACCTTATTCAGGGATTTTCGACTACTGACAGAAAGAAGATTGCAATAGTCGGTAGCCATGAGAGCTCCCAAAACGCTTATTAATAAGACTTGTAGAATTGGCATAGAAGCCACCTCAAACAATGACCAGAAGCCCATCTTAACCTATGTAGCGAATAGCCTCCCCAAAAGATGGACAACAGCAATGAAGAATCAAACAGTAGGCGTACGTAATTCCAATAGATGGCCGTCTTAAATATCCGGTACTGTCATATGTCCTCCGACATGAACCTTCCTATGTAAACACAAAAAACAACCTGCTGATCCATAAAAGAAAAGAAAAACGCCGAGGAGAAGGACAGGATGGAAAAGAAAACAGCTTAGAAAGAAAGACAATAAAACGCAAGTTGAACAAATAAACAAGGAACTGAGGGAACTAACTAGTTGATGTCTGGACTCTGAACAGGGCTGGGCGATGTAAATACGCACGGGAATATGCAGCGCTCGACTGGGGTAGGAATCAAGGCCATGATACCTGCCTCATTAGTCATTCAGCGTTAGTTGATTCATGTTAATCCGAAAGGCTTCAGAATGTGGTCCTTTTAAGCCTTTTTTACTAGTAATTATTGAATGGATTTGTCCTACCAAGATAAAGATAGAATAACAACATAAGAAACATAATAATGTAATATGGTAAAACTTGAAAGACAAAGATATTCTTAGCTGCTGGGATAATGAGACGATGAAATAAAAGAATTCCTTTTTCATTATATTTCTTAATTCTTATATTAAAATTTTGATTCGAATGTCTCGACACCATTAATTAAAGTTATTTTTAAATTATTGGGATAGAAACCTTCTTATTTTGTTCTTTTTTATACAAAACAAGCGAAAATTAATACCTAACAGAGGAAAAGATTGTGAATAAGGTAGCTGTCAAATCAAATGCAAATGAGGGAAGTTACCTCAGCTGGGCAGCGATGACCCACATAAATAGATAGTTGGGATGAGTTGGCGCAGAGTTGGTCCAAAGTTAGCAGGTCGTGTTAGAACCTGGCCCACTTAAATAAGTTGACACAGAGTTAGATCAGTCCCTGTTAGAAGCATGTGCTACTGAGTTTTAATCACAAATTTTATATGAATCCTACATAAATATACGAGGAAAATCAGTAAAAGAGAGTTTGGAATAGGTTTAAAGGAAAAGCACCTGTTCCCACCTGAGCTGTATCCAATCAACCATTACAACATTTGCAAATCTTAGTCGTTATAAAGTTTCGGCAGTAAAAACGGCTAGTTAAAAGGCCTCCGTATGATTTGACGGGAAGCTTCCTTGCAAAAATAGCCATGAGCATGAGGACAAACTCTTTAATTTATTGCTGTCCCCACTTCCATCCACCGGATTTTTTTCTATTGCCAGGAGGAAGACTGCAAAGTACAGTATGCCAACTGCTGCTACTTTTTCGGGATCTGGGATGGATGACGAGACGATACCGATGATGTGATTAAGGTTGGATTCTCCGAGATAACGAGAGTGAATCAATTGGTCCAGATTTTTTAATTAAGACTTTCTTCTAAAAAAAAAATCTTGAGTTCGAGTCACACTAAAAGAGGGAAAATAAGCATGTTCCTACTGATGATCCTCTAACCCCTGAGCACAGCTCTTTAATCGGATCAATTACGGACGCCTCGTTTCTAGCGGTAATGTGAGAGTTGGAGCTACTCGGAAACCCGGGGGTTGATGGAAACCTGATGCTGAGCAGGGGGGAGCCAGTGATCAATCATCAGCTGAACAATCAAGTATGTGAAAACTCCTTGTGCGCAGAAGTGTACAGGCTACGTAGGAACCTGAAGGATCTTGGGGTTCCAAATTTACATCCTCTAGGCTCTTGGGGTGGGGTCGTAGGAGCTTAGGATTAGTCTGACTAAGCCGGGATACCTAATGTAATTAAAAAAAAAGGCATGGTCCTATTGATAATCCTCTAGCCCCCTGAGCACAGCTCTTTGATCGGATCAATTACGGACGCCTGGTTTCCAGCGGTAGCGTGGAAGTTGGAGCTACTCGGGAATCTGGGGGTTGATGGGAACCTGATGCTGAGCAGGGGGGAGCCAGTGATCAATCATCAGCTGAACAATCAAGTATGTGAAGACTCCTTGTGCGCAAAAGTGTACAGGCTACGTAAGAACTTGAGGAATCTTGGGGTTCCAGATTTACATCCTCTAGGCTCTTGAGGTGGGGTCGTAGAGACTTAGGATTAGTCTGGCTAAGTCGGGATACCTAATGTAATAAAAAGAAAAAAAGAAAAAAAAAAGGTTGGATTCACCAAGCTGTTCCATCAACTCTTCATTGTATGCCTCTCTGAACATGCTTTTCTTCAAAGTTGAACCCTGTGATTTAATTGTAATTGAAATATTACGATAATAAGTTAAGAATATTTTAATTTAACTTATTATTTAAGTGGAAAAGAACAAAAACGTCGAGTTTATGTTCAGTCAAATGAAAGGAATGGTAGCAGTTGGTGGGGGAAAACGGTGACCATCAAATGAAAATGGAGCAAATATTGGAGAAGAGTACAACTCAGGCATGCGAGTCAAAACCATGGTCATTCAAAATTTTTCAAAGAGAATCTTAAAATTCTGTTCTTGCTTTTTGCTTATTTTCCAGTCTTACGAAGAACCTTCCTCAGAATTTTAAATGCTTTTTGCTTTTCACTTATTTTCCAATCTTATATATGAAGAACCTTCCTCGTTAAGCGCTTTGTTACAGATGCACGTACGGTAAATACTCACCTCATCTTTTACTACGAAGCATCCTCCGCAGAATCGAATTTAAACTTGAAAGGTTCAGTTCCTACTCCTTGTTTTTAACCCATTTAAAGGAAAAATATCCTTAAACAAGGAATGAAATTGTATTAATTACAGCAAAATAATAGAACGAAAGGTCGAGAAGTGTGTAGCAACAAGGATACGTCTGCTCTAGATCTATTATTCTGATATAAGGTTTAATCTTATTGCCAATACAGTTCTAGTAGCGTCGCGTAGGAAAAGGTCAAATTCCATCAGTCTCTTTCTCTTGGATGAGTTATTGAGTAGGCAGACAAAAGTTGAACAGAAGCAAGAAGTCCCCATGATTTGGATATCGGAAAGATTAATTAATACATGTAAAACAATGTATGTAAACATGGCGTTTCAGAGAGATGATGATGATTAGAGAAACAAATTAACCTGGTACGTGCAGAGACGATGAAGTTGAGAAAAGTACGCGGACAAGGAACCCAGAATATCCACTTCCACGATATTGGACGTAATCCTCCCTAGTTTACGTAATTCAATTTCCTTGGCATATTAATATTTGTCGGCTACCAGCACTTTACAGCGGATGCTCTTTTTTTAAAATTAAACCAAAAAAGAAACAAATAATTATAATATCGGACAATAAGTTAATGAGAGAAAGATATATTATTAATATTTTATTTATTTATTTATTTATCCCATGTGTGAGACTAAAAAGCAATACTCTCTTTGTATGAACATTAATGTGTAAACATTACTCTTCATGTATAGCTAAGCTATTTAGGTAGACACATTCTATTGGTTAGAGATATCACCCAACGTAGCTATAATGTTTGTTCAACTTTTGTTTGCAAATAGTGAAACATAACTAACGTGAATGAACCAGATTTTCGTCCCAAATAAACCATAATTTGAGGTCTTAAACATAAAACCACTAATTAGTGGAGCCGACCGCAAACCAATAACGTGGAGAATTGCGACTGTGATACAAAAGTTACGTGGCAATGTATAACTCTGCAACTGACCAGCTGACGTGGTATGTATATGGTCAGTTGTGGTATGTATATCCCATGGAGAGCTGGCTCTTTAAAAGATTATGAATGATGATTATACAGATAACTAGTTTTAAAGTTTTCAATATTATGGGAATAAATGACTAATTTTTTAAAACTTTTACAATTAAATTTTACTGATTTGGTTAATAAATAAATATTTACGTAGTATTTAATAAACATGTCGTATCACTGACTTTATTTTGAAATTAAGTCTTTCTAAGAAATAGACTTTGATTAAAAATTCGATCTACACTAATTAATATATATCTAATTACAAGGTGGTAAATAATCTCTTTTTGTTCAAAGCTAAAGCATAGGTCAATAAATAGAGAAAGAAAAAGAGTGTTCTAAAAAATATAAAGAAGATTGGACTTTGGACATAGAATATCTTTTTTTTTTTTAGGGACATAGAATATCTTTTTGATAAGCAAGATCAATCCTCCTCTTCACGTTTTCAATCATTATACTAAGTGAAAAGATAAAGAGGGTTTACTGGAATTGATTGGGTGGCTTTAACTTTATATGATCAACTTGAGAATGGCAATTCGCAAAGGGAACGAACTTAATAATTAAATTAAGCAGCAATCACAATCATGTTAGCCCCCACCCAATCTTCCAGGCAGAGCAAACCACAAAGCGTAACATGGTTCATGAATTTAAGAAAATTACAACAAGATAAATATATATAAAGATTAAAATAGACAATTAGACAAAGTTTCAACCAACTTGGAGAACCAAGTGCAGGATGAGTCTTTGGATAGCTCAACTCCAATCAATTCAACAATCCTTTCAAAATAGGTAAAAGATGCCATTTGGTGTTTTTTTCCTTTTCCTAATAGCCAAAACGACAATCACAATAGATCGTATGCGAGGCCATTGCTCTCCGCTTTTTATGGGAAAAATGTACTAAAACCAAGGAAACGCTTCGACGAGACCTGCAACGATCTTTTGTATAAATCGGGCATGTCATCATATCGAATTGGCGGATTGGCGTCCCATTCCCAACAATAGTGAAGGCTGACAGCAGGAGGCGCGTCACAAACGTTGTACAAACTTGAGAACCTCCAATTATTCATCCCTCCAACCCCGCCTTAGCTTGAGAGGCAGGCAATTAAGAACTATCTTGAAGTCTTCTGTGCCCTTATTTTGTCGATATGGAATTGTTAGCTCCGGAGTTAGATTTATCTTCCTTCATGTGTTTCAATTCTATAATTTGTAGAGTAAGTTTTTGTTGCATTTAGCATATTATGTTTTTTGCTTTTAACTATTTTTATTAAAACAATATTTAAATTAAATTGTAATTACCATCATTACTTTAATAAAGATAATGATAATGAATATTACATATTAAATAGTCAATCAACTTCCGTTAATAAAAATTTTAAAATTTTTAGTTCCTTTATATATTTTAATAATTGAGAATGATTCAATTGGCTATAATTTTTTATTCATTGCTAAAATGAAAAAATTGATAACAAAAATAATAAGGGAAGCACAACTACAAATTATAATACAACTTTTAAACTTTAGGTAAATATCGTTATTCTAAAGAGGCTGAAAATTATTCTAAAAGTATTTATTTAATAAAAATAAAGAAATAATTATATAATATTTAAAGATCATTTTGATTTAAGAGAAAATAAATATTAAAAATATTTAAATTTTAATGAAAAATATATTTTAACCTTAAGAGTTAATTTATCAAAATAAAACTTATTTGTTTTATTAAAAATGTAAATAACATTGTATGATTATAACAATCAATCATGAGCTACTGTAAATAACATCTAAATAAAAAATATTATTTCTTTTTAAATCAAAGTTGAGCACGAAGATAATTATAATTAGAGATATAAAAAAGAGCTCGTTTTTAAATTTTTTTACAAAAACAAAAGCAGGCCAAGTTCGCCCGGCTCTCCCGTAACCTGATGGGCCATAGGTCACCATGACTTGGGGTTAAGACTTAAGACTCAAACTCGACCTATTCACATTTTTAGTTATAATTTCTTGACGTGATCAACTCCGGCGTCTCAAAGATAATAAAATTAAGAAGAAGTTACAATCATGTGTTTTCTAAGTTCAGCGTGTTGAGAATCACTGAGCACTCTTTGATTCATGAATCTTTTTGAACGATCACATGATCTATTATCTGGGATCAACATTCAACACCTAGATATGATTTTTTGGCCTTTTCTGACATGTCTACTTACTTACTTAAACCTCAATCCTTACCTCTGTATTTTCTTCCAAAACAATTCAGCTTTATAAAAATGTCAGCTTCTCACAACTTTTAGAACATCGATTCACGCAAAGCATTTAATGCTTGTGAGAATAATAGTAATGCTACTTTCAGAATGCTCACAACTTTTAAAACTTCGATTTGCGCAAAGCATTTAACGCTTGTGAGAATAATAGTAATGCTACTTCCAGAATGTCAACTTCTCACAACTTTTTGAACTTCAATTTACGCAAAGCATTTAATGCTTGTGAGAATAATAGTTGACGCTGATATTCTCAATGCTTCTGAAATTTAAATGGCTCATTCTTCTTTACGCAGAGCATTCCTTTTCTAAAATTTAAATGGCTCATTCTTCTTGGAAATCAAACACCTTACGTTGTACTTTGCATCGTCTTCTCGGTTTTCCCCTTCTTAGGAGCAGCTAAGTCCACAACCGTCCAGTATTTGCTTCTCCTTCTCACTTTTTCCCTTCTCAGGAGTAGCTGAATCCACGACCGTCCAGCCTCAAGCTCATGACTCCTTCAATCTCTGTTTAATTGAGGT
>JAOSBL010000212.1:10450412-10469554 GCA_027568915.1 Erythroxylum roraimae
TTATTATTATTATTATTATTATTATTATTATTTTATTATATATTCCATGTTTTTATTAGAGTTATAAACTTAATTTTTTTAGAATTAAATATCTAAATACTAAAATATATAATATTTGTATCCTTATAATTTTTTTTAAAGTTACGTCCTCATAAGTCATTTTACACATAAATAGTTAATACTAAACAGCTAATTTTACCAAATATCTCTAACAAACAGCTAATGCAATCTGCTAGTCAAATCAGTTGATATAATCAGCTATGAGCTAACAGCTAATGCAGTCAACTGATTGCCAAATAGGGCCTTAATCTTTCAACTAAGGATTAAAATGAGAAATTCAATAGTACTTGACTCCAATTTAAGTGAAATATCTCACTTAATTGTAACATTGATCATTGGTTTAAGATAGAATAATTTTCACTATTCAAGCAGTTAGTTCGAAACTTATTAAGATAACTATAATAATTCTCAATTTTTTATAAATTAATTAGTTCAAACCTAATATCAAACCAAAACTTATCATTAATTGATTGAGTATGATAGTATTCCATATCGATTGAATGATAAAAATAAGCTTAGTCAAAAAGATTAAACCTTAAATTAAATAATTGAAATAACTATACATATTCAATTTAGTTTCCTTATTTCTTATAAATCAAATATGTAAATTCATAAAAAAACTTAGTTACTATTTATATCAATCCTTTATAACAATTATGAATCACTGAATTCACGATATTTTGTAAAATAATCAACATTAGATTAAATTGTCATATTAATTAATATTGATTTCTCAAGAAATAAAAGAACACAAAACAATAAATAATTGAATTAAAATAAAATTTAGGTTTAAAACAAAATCTCACAAGATTACAACTAAAGTTTTAAATCCACTTGGATGAGAATATTTAGAATTGGCCCCTCGTAAGTTTAGCTCCAACACCAAAAATAGAAGAAAATATGAAAGATGAACAAATTACAAAGAAACAAAAATAGGGTAATATAGAGAAGTGAATGATGTGTCTTTCTCCTCTCCCCCTGCTCAAAACCTAGTTTCCTTCTATCATGCTCTTGATTTTAACAAATGATTCTCCAATTTTAATGCAATCTTTATTTATTTTCTCTTAAAATAAAATAAATATTAAATTTTCCATTTAAGCACTAAAATTAAGCCAAAATAAAAGAAATAAATAAGTGTAATTAATATAACCTAATCGTATCTTATCAAACATCAAAATTTAAGGACTTAAAACATATCCTATCGTAAAGTACAAGTAGTCCTGTCCCAATCGCACATAATTTCTCAAGTGATAATTGAAAACGACAAATCCAACTCCTTAGCATTTGAAACTGTAGAAACCCCAATATTAAGCCTCACTTCTTTCAATGTGAGAATATACAAGAAATCATATACTTTCTAAATTGTTTTCAGCTTCTTTGGATGCAAACATTAGGGATAATCTAATGAAGACAGAGAAAAATGGAAAGGCAGTATATTATCATCAACCCTCGAAATTAAGATTTCAATTTTAATAGCTGCATGCCTTAAAATTAAAGCCCAACTCAACAGAGAATTTATACTCGGGTCTTGGAGTAAAAAAGAAAAAACAACTGGAAATAATTTTACAACAGCTTATATAAATCAATAGACTATAGGATGATCACGTATAACAGTATAAGCCCAACGCCCTACATGGTTAATCACTTTCTTATTTCTGTTTTCATAAGGACTCTGGACTTGTAGAGGGCCTTATTCTTGAAGGCATTTGCATTCGTTGTCCACCAAATGTATTCTTAGGTGTGATGGACATCTTGCTCATCGCAAAGTCAAAATGGTCAATATCAACATCTTGCATTTCATAACTCCTTCCCATCAACTTCTCCCCGTTCTCTGTCAAACCATCACCATCCTCTGCAATCTCTTCGTCACTGCTATCCTCCTCATCACCACCGTAAGTAGTTTTCACATTCTTCCAGTACAAGAAGTTTGGCCTTATGAAACTCCTGACCAAATACATCAAATATCAAATCATATTCAGAGAAAAATTTAAATATGCCACCCCTTCTCTGATTCCACATCCTAATCTTTCCATCAACAAAATTGTCACTAAATCTATGTTAGAATGTGAATCATCCATTAATCCCTCAACATATTACCAACCATAAACTAATATACAGAAGACTGTTAGGGAGACTATATGAACAAAAAAAAGTGAGGGGGTCAATTATCTTCTTTCCCCTGGAAACTCGAGATTCAGTGTCTCAGGATTATTTGGTCAAGCAACATGACAGGTGACAAATTAGGAAAGAAAAGGGTATTTCTAGAGCAATTCTCAAAAGATTATTTAAATTTGAGCTCATTCAAATAAACTCCCACTCAAACAAAAGGGACAGAGAAACAGAAGTAAAGCAATTATGTGCCTCAATTATAGTAGAAGATTAAAGCAACCTGTCACAATTTTTAAGCAAGCATGGGTCAAATGGAAAGAACATGTCCAGCCTCTCCAGCCCTCCAAAATCGCTTGAGAAATGCGACTCCAACAGACCTTCAAAAATCAATGAATCAGGCAATGGAAACAGGCGAGCAGCTTTTGCCTGTTTGAGAAACTCCTCTGCTATAGATGGCAGACACACCTATGCAACAACAGGGAAGCAAACACAATCCCAATATTAGATTCATCAAATTTTATGGAGAGAATCATGATTAAGAATTGACCAATTCTGAATTTTGATGTAACTATTGGAATTTCAAGCCTATGTCAGATTCCTCACCTTCAAAGGATTCAATTTACTCTTCAAAATTGACTCGATAGGCATGAAAAGAAGCTGTGATTTGAGCGAAGGAACCTCCATCATTGACCTCATCCGAAAGCAGAGTACATACATCATAGCCTGTGGCACATAATTAAACACCAAGATAAGAACATAAAGAACAACTCCTAGACCAAAGGAAGAAACCATCATTTCTACACATGCATCCTAATGAAACACCAAGTATCAAGATAAGAACATAAAGAAAAACTTCCAGACCAATGGAAGAAACTTGCATCCTACCACATGAAGCTCAATAAATGTCAAAATCATAAGTAACACCAGCATGAGCACACAGTCAGCAACCTTAATAACCAATAGGTACTTGCTGAGGATGCGATAATATGGACATGGCGATGAAGTCAAAACTTACAAAATGAAATTCAGCTGCTTGGCAATAAAAGGCAAGTTCTCATCTCCATTACTAAGATGACTCCTAAGCAAATTTTCCAATCATCTTTTTTGTCTCCCAATATGTGTTAACAGTAGGGAAAACATATTCTAAGTTTGACTAACACCATCTATGAAATCAATTTGACTTGTAACTACATCCAAAGCAGACTTTCAAGAAACAATAGATGGTGTAATTGCAAATGAACATGCACAGATATCATAATAAAACTATTCATAAAATCAGATGTTATAACAAAAAAAGAAAAAAATACCTGACATCCAGAATAGAAAACTCTATGGCCTTTTGGATTCATAACAGCATCCTTGGATTGACAATACTCCCAACACCAATGCACCAGCCTGAAACACCATCCAAATCAGTACCTAGTACCCCAAACAACATTGAAGACCAGAAACATAAATGAATATTCAAAATTGCATCTTAGATATTTCAGAACCTTTTCAATATTGTAGCAACAAATGCAGCTGACAAAAACTTCCCACGAGCCAAATAACTAGCAAGGTAAGCCACAGCACTCATCCTGCGTTATATAGCCAAACAAGGTAGATTATGAAAAATGCCCTCTAATCTAAATCCTGACAATCTTTCAATTATTAAAGAGCCAAAGCAAGTAGATTATGATAAATGACCTCTAAACTAAATCCTGACAAATCAATCTTTCAATTATTAAATAACAAAAGAAATAAGAACATGGATAATGTAACCCAGCATGTAAGAAAACTCAAACTAAAGTTGATTGATTGAATTGACTGCAGCTCAAAGTGGCAATAACATAATTATAAAAACAACATAAAACATCAGTCGTATGAGCTGGAGGTGAGAACATAAATGAGATAAATGAAATCAATATGACAAAGGAAGTTGAGGTCCAACTTAGGAACTCCATTCTAGAAAAACCAGATCGCTTGCCTTCACCTGTCACAGATATAAGCACATACAAATGAAAATTGTATTACACAGCACTCAGGAGGCTAATCCAGAACACAATTCTTCACCTAAAGAAAATACGACGTAGAACGTGAAGAAATTCACATTGTAGGGAACACAGTAAAGGAAGAAAAAGTTGAAACTTGCAAGCACAACCTCAGTGAGAAAACAGCTTCAAGCCAGAAGATAAGGCCAAAATGATTACTAATCAGAACTATTAGATTGTAAAAACCATGGGTGAAGATCCCCAGTCAATAACCATATAATACACAAAACCTTACCGAGTAAGTGGATTATCACCGTAAATGAAACTATCCACAAGCGTTTGTGCAAAGGTCACTCCACAGTTGTCAGGATCCAACGCACACGCATAGAACACAACAAACTGCAAGAGAAACAAGAAAAGAACCTTAACAATAAACATTTGAAAACAAAATGTTAAGAGTCGACACAATTTACGTGTTATTACCAAAAGTTACTTCCGTGTTATGAGCATTATCCTTAACAGAACGGGAAAACAAAATTTTAAGAGTTGACACAATTTACTTGTTATTACCAAAAGTTACTTCCGTGTTATGAGCATTATCCTTAACAGAACGGAAATAGATTAAAGTAATGCAGAATTCAGTTTACTAAAAACTTGATGCTTCTAATCTATGACTGATTCAACACTGTTTTCCAAGCAATAATTTTCAACTAAATAAAGATTTTGAATGAAACAATATGCAATTGCCAGCCCTCTTGATAGCACAAAATAGCAGAACTTACACTATTACAGCTCTAATGCACAAATTAAGATTCATAGTTAAAGAGGAAGACAAGTTCATTACCTGAGCGAACTTGGATTTATATGTGTTCAGAATGGTTAACATGAATGAGTCCACCAGAGTTTTAAATACCTAAAACATGAAGAGAGAGAGTCACTTTAAGCCTGTAATGTTGACAAGATTTAAAATATGAACTGCCTTCTGGTCCGGGTAAGTACCTCACTCAGACGATTACTACTTGCACAGGATTCTAGATGCTCAAAAGTCCTCACCATCAAGCTATCTAACAAGTCAGCTATAATGTTTTTGCCTAAACTCCTGTGACTTAAAGTTCTTGGAAGCTGTATAGAGATCTTAATCAGCTTCAGATGCATAATTCATATTAAAAAAAAAGAATTGAAACAAAATTGCCACAACTAACAAAAATATGGAAAGTGCATCTAGTGATTAATAACACAAATTAACATTTTTATGGTGAGGTCATGACCAAATTTAGTAAAGCTACCATAGAGCAACTGTCATACAAGGTACATTTTGCAGACAAAAGAAACAGCAGCCACACTAAGATAACTAATCTTGTTAAGTTGTTCTAAAAAGATTTTGAAAAACAATAGCATCTGAAAATTATTGAGATTTTCACTGGGTTAAGCTGAACTTATCAGCCAGTGATCTGACTATGCAAGAGCTCCAACAGAATCTTTGCATTCTGTAAACATTTGTTGCATAATGTTGAGTCTATTTAGTATAATATGCCCCAAATGCAATCAGTATAAGAGAACAAAATAAACATCACTCAGGTAGTCTTTCTCTTTCTAAATCAAACAGTACAATTCTAGCCTCCATTTTAATTTGTCTCATTGAGTAATTAATAGGAACAATTTACCTCACCATCGCCGTACTCCTCATCGTCGTCGTCGTCATTGGCAATGTCATCCTCCAGCTCAATTTTAAAAATGCCTTTAGATGAATCATCTCGTAGAATGTCATCCCAACCAATTGCAACCTGCATACAGAATTCCAACATTGTATGATTACAGAGCAAATGGAGAACAATTTCCCAGCAATCAATTCATAGGTACTTACATCCAATTCTATGAGCATATCCACTACTGCCATAAGCATCCTGTTCCCATCATATTCCCCAATTGCACCACTCTCCAACCTCAGCATATTCTCCACATACATCTCAGTCTACAAAGGCAGTAAAACAAGTCTTCAGATCTAATGATCAAGAGCAAATTTTTATTAGATGAACAAAAAATTGAGGAAACAATGAAAAATAATATAAGCACCACTTTCTGAGAAGGCACTAGACCAGACAGCAATAGTGCCAGAAAGCCAACTTGAACTCAAAAAGAAATTTTGGTCAATTTCTTACTTTGATTACAGATGAAAGAAGAAATTATCATAAACTTGTTGAATGGGATCACATGTCATTTGTATGGGTATCATTTATCACTCACTAAAGGATCACAATCACATTTTTCAATGTTCAGAACAAATGATTAGACAATTATAATCACTTTGTGCATGCAACAAGAAAATAGGTGTAAAGCAGAAAAATAATCCAAAAAAGTATCATAGCTTCTGGAAAAATAACTGTGGCATGTAGTAGAAAAAAGTCAATACACAAAAAAGTTGGCATTGCTGCAAAAGAAATAGCACAAAGTTCGAGTTCTGAAACCACAAACCCATGGCCATTGTTAACCATAGCTGCGTTCATTTGGAACTGCTCTATCTACATGTTGAAATTTATTAAGATGAAACAGTCAAATAAACATCCATAATGCAAATAATTCCACACAGTTTTAACTTACACGGTATTTCAATCTATCCTTTTCGCCATCATTCCTAAAGGTCATTGGCATCTTCTGGACCACTATTGAAGATAACCTCACAGCTGCAACCGGAACCAATTGAGCAATTTCTTTTAGAGCAATGTGAAGTCGAGAGAGAACTTGCTCCTTTTTTGCCTGACCACGGGGCTGCTTTAGTGCCTCTACTAAATACAATGGGGGCATAAAATTACTCACGAGCATATCCAAGCATGAATCAAGATATTTTCCACTTGATGTAGCCTATCAAATAATAAAAAATATATATATAAAAGAATAAATGAGAGATTTCCACAAACTAAAGAATAATATTTTGAGCACTCTTGAAAAGGCATACCAAGTTTATAACTAGTTCAAGCAGGGCATCCATGACATCAGGTCCATAGTTCCACATCTTCATACTAAAAATCTGAAAAGCTATCTTGTATGAGTCTCATTCCAATCTGTTACTCCTGGCACTCATAGTAAGGATAAAACAACAACTTACAGAATTCAGTAGCGACTGATGATAAACACTGTCTATATAAGAAACAGCCCCAGATAATGCCTTCAGGCTTGTCTGTAAAGAAACAGTCAAATCAGCTATAGAAAATGCATGAAAGAGCTGCACCAAGTATCATTGTCAAACAAGATATTGATTGTGTAGGAAACCTACCACCAGCAGAGCCACCTCATCAGCTGCTAGACGTTGAGAATGATGCATAACCCCTACAAGTTGGTGGTAACTCTCGCTATCACCCTAATTCAAAAGAAGCCCAGCTTAGAACACAAACTCACTACCGTAAAAACAAAGGAAAGGAAACAAAGAAACAAATAGTAGACTTTTGTCAGATAATGAAACAATCAGAAAAGAAAGTCAAATAAAACAATCTATTTCCATACTGCAGCAAGAACCACTACCTTTTGACACTTAAGACTGCTAACAGGTAGATTTTGGTTAAGGTTAAAGTTGAACCGAAACCAAATCAACATTCATCAGTTCTCGAGAATTCAGAACTGGAACCAAAAAACCCTTCAAGGAAACACCAAACAATGCTAAACTGAAAACGACCAGTTTAGATTGGTTTGGAATAGGGGTCGAGGAGTCCTGTTCAAAGAGTGAACAAAGGATTTGGTCAACCCATAAGCATGTTGATCAATTTTGTTTGTACACCAGCCAGGAGATAGCCATGTAAAAAATTAATAACTTCAATAATAGCCAGTTTCACAAACTAATAGCCAAAACATGAAACCTAGTTATATATGCATTAAAATCCAATTCCATAAGCAGATAGCATGTGGACGTACATAGATCACCCAACCTCAATGAAGGTTTATTTGTCAAGAAAAGCACATTTCCTTCATTAATTCTTCACTACTCCCTTCTCGAGAAACTTAAAACATATTTCCACAAAAAACATTCATTGCTCTCATTATTCCAGTCATAAAAGACCCCTAAAAATCTCGGACATTGTATTAGGAACACGAAGAAGTGAACTGCTCCTTAACATTAATAAGGAGTCAAAAGTACGGATTTGAGGAGATGGAATACACCAACCTGAATAGCCAGGTTGGCTTTAAAGGGTTAAGCCATTGGCGTGCCTGAATAATTTTTCATTCAGTCAGATAACCAAAACAGAAAGGAAAACAGAAAGCTCAGCAAAATGATGAAATCTGAACAATTTTCAAAACACAAATACTTCAAAGCTAAACCAAAATACAATTGGAAAAAGAAAAAGAATTTTCATGAACGAAAGCCAATAAGTTAAGAACAGAAATTCAGAAGAAGGAGGGTAACCATAGAATGGCAGATGAAACTCTTGCAGGGGAATCATTATGCAGTTAATCTTAAAAATAATTTCTCGACATCTAGAGAACAGCTATGTGTAGCACAAACGTGATGTGGAAACAATAAAGAAAATTAAGACTTCATATCATAATTCTGGAGAACTCGGGGATGATTTTTAAAGTTACAAGTATCGGCAAGTGGACAAAAAGGCTCCCTCAGTTACTATTGGAGAACTATAGTATAGAGTAGGAAATCACAGGGAAATCTTCCAGCAGTAGTAAGTGATGTAAAAAGCCTAAAAAATACATAGAGAGACATGGCATCTAGAGGAAGCAGAAACCATAATGCTTACCGACTGAACTAAAACCAAGGCATCTCTGACATGAGAAACCAATTGGGAATCAGTGAAATTAACATCTTCCATGACGTTGAACTGCGCGTATTGATGGGCTAATTCAACACCCATGGACTAAACTTCTTGCACCTAAGACTAAGAAAAGTGTGATAGCTAAGTAACCTGCGAGTGTGGCAAAGCGAAGTGTTAGAACATGCAAATCATGAACAGAAAACAAGCATAAGCAAGGAAGTCGATGAACATGTCACTTAATGTTAAACCAAAGAAGCAGTTATTAATTACATGAGAGCATTAAATGCTCTTCTTTCTGAGTTACTACACATACGTAGACATGATTCCAACAGGGGACGCAGTTCGTCAATTGAATGTTCAGATAGTTATCTCGACATGCATGAATTAACTTGCATGATGGAGAACGAAAAAGATTTATATAAAAAAAGATAAAACAGAAAAGTCAATGGGAATTAAAACCACGTGAATGAAAGAAAGAAAGAACGAAAGAAAAGAGCGGAAAAGGACGAACGTCAAAGACGAGGATTTTCAGCTCTTCTAATATCTGTCGGTGGTGTCGCCGACGGTAATGATCGTGTCTAACGGTGACACGGTAGCTTTGAACGTGTTGTCGGCGAGTTAGGGCTTTCGACTCTTCTTCTTTGGTTTGAGGAAGAAAAGCAGATTAGGGATTTTAGTCTAAGCCCTAATTTATTGTCCCGTGAAATTTTATTTCGGTTTATATTCCAATTTTAGCCCTTAAGACAAGAGCACGTGTGTATGAAGTCGTAACATTGTTGTAGAGGTTAGAAATTTGAAGGGCCAATATTGGGCCCCATAACCCAATAAGGGCCCAAATGGACCATAATAATACAAAATTATAACGAGATAAGCAAACAGGTTGTGTTTGAGCTGTTCCCCTTACCTTTAAATGATTTAAAAGGTGGGGCTAGGCAGACTTTGAAATTTGTTTGATCAGAATACACCTGTTATAAATTAATTAATCATTAATGTCGATGGGTTCTTATTACTATGGGACTGCAACGCAAATCCGGGTGCTCCAAGAAATCCACGCGCCCTTTTTTTTGTTTAAGTAAGTAAAACTGGTACTTTGGTAGAAGGAATAGGATGCTTCGTTTGAAATTCAATGGAGATAATATTTTATTGTTGAAAAGTCATCAAACTTTATTTATCGTCATTATCAAAAACAATACGCGTATTGCTAGTATTTTCGTTAGCCGAGCATGTAATGTATGATTGGCATGAGAAGGTGAAGGAAAGAAAGAAAGAAAAGAAAAAAGTAGTATACCTCAAGTCCTAATCGGTCACGAACAGTGAATGAATTGGCGTTCGCATTAATTAACATATCAAAGCAAAACCCCAGGTAATATTTGTATCTTGTAAACAACATTTTTAGGGAAGCTTGTTGGTTATACATACGTGTATTATTTACAACGGAAGAAGCAGATAACACGTGAGTGAAGTGAAGTCCCTATTTCTCTGCAAGACTTGTGTGTGAGTGTAATAATAATAACATGATACCAATGTTAACGGATGATGTGATAAGGATCAGAGTCGGATGGCTACAGTTGGATATTTGGTTTATTGACAAAAACTACACGTGTCCCCATTAGCTCTGTAGACATCCTGCATTTACTATGCACCCACACACCCACGTGTCCTGCGACCCCACCTCACATTCACCGCGTCTTCGACAGTTCCGGTTATGACATTTATATGAACCTCGCAAGGTAACTATAACAAAAGATTTGTTTTGTTTTCTTTCACTTCAATTTATTAATAATAAATTTTAATTAATTAAATATATAATATTAAATTAAATTGTTTAAATTCTTATTAATAGATAATATATTAAATAATTATATAATATATTAAATTAAATAGTATATTTGTTTATTTCAGAATTCACTTCTAGTTGATTGTTTTTTATAACAAACTCTTGTTGTAAATAGTAATAGTTAGAGAGTTAAGGATTTTTACTGTTCGTTTTATTTAATGTTTTGATGTAATTATTATTTATCATATAATAAAATTGTATTATTTCAAATACTTAGTATTGTTCTTAATTTTATACTTATTTGATGATTAAATGAGTTTTTTCTATTATATATATATATATATATATAATATGTGAAAATTAATGTTAATGAGAAATAAATTATTGTTATTTTAAAATTTTATTATTATGATTTTTTAAAATGTAAAATTTTAAAGTATACACTAAAACATAATAATGAAGTATTTTGTAATTTTAAAAAATTTAAAGATTATTTTATAAATTTTAAAAATATCACTCGATATTAACCGATACTGATATAATAATATTATACCAAAATGCCCGGCTATTGATGTATGCAATTAAAATTTTATCAAATTGGAATTGCAATTAAGATGGATCTCTATCTATTCATCTAATTAAGCCCTGCATTTCTGGTTGAAGTTCCAAAAATGAGTAATGTGACATATGATAGTGACACCACTATTAATTACCCTTCCTTTTATTCTGTGTTTTCTCAACTTCCCTCGTAATGACGCCCACCTGTCTTTTAATTGGCAGTATTAGAGAACGATCTTTACAGAATGGATCAAGGAATTGCTCACTTTTGCATTAATCAGTAATTACATAATAGTGTTGAATATTACATATGTATTATTAATATTTACAAAACGATGAAGTTTATTAGACAAGAGAAATTAGGAACACTTAAACACCCAAACATCTCTTCTAATATTATGATTTAATGTTAACAGAACCTCCTAGAAAGGCAACAATCCTTCACTAGTAATTTGCATTCCTTCGTCATACAACAAGACGTAAATTGCCGTGATGAATGATTAATGATAATGTGTCATTAGAGGGATGGGAAAGGTCAACCTTTTGCAAAATTCATTTTGCTGATCTCACTTGTTAGAATAAATCATTTGGTCATAATGACATTAGAAGCTGCTGAAATCATTTTCCTCGTATTGGAAACCCACAATACAATACCTCACATCTGGATCTGGTTGTGTTAAAGTGAAAGGTAATTCAACGCGGATGAATAAAAGACAAGGGAAATTGCAGAAGAAAAGGAAGCAAGTTGTAATAACTAACAAGACAACGTGATATCATCATCAGTAATTGATAGGTTTTTTCGTCCATACCTTTTTTTTTTTTTAAACCCAACTCTGTCTTGTGGGTTTGGTGGTTATTTGTTTACAGGGCGGCCGAAATAAAATCCAGAATAACAAATTATGATAATAAATAATAATTAAAAAAAAAGAATTGGCCAAAAAGCAAGAAGGAAGTTGTAGAGATTGGAGATAGAGAGAAGAGTAATAATATGGAAGGGGTGTTGTGTGAGTAATAGAAATGGAAATAGCTGGATTTCTGAGAAGACTACTCAGCATACTCTGTATTTCAGGCTTAACCCTGTTCCTCCTCATCCCCTGACAACCCCTTGTCTCTCAACTCTCAACCTTGTCCTGCTTCTCTCTGTCTATCTCCTGTTCTTTTTACTGTTTCTTGTTGCTTCTCTTCTACCTTTTCAGATTCATTCACACACAAAAAGAAGATAGGGTTTCAACTTTCAACTGCCTGTCTTGTGTTTCTTATAAATCTGAAGACGCCCTATTTCAACTCCCTCCTTCTATTCATTCTTTTGGGGTTGTGGAAATTTCCCAGTATCTGAATCTCGATGGAAACGCGGCGTGTGGAATCAGTGGACGAAGTAGTGGAGGAGATCATGAGAATCCACAGATCGTTGCCGACGAGGCCTGGAATCGAAGACGTGGAAGCGGCCAAGGCTTTGATCCGGAATGTGGACAAAGAAGACCAGGCCAGGCTAGACGCCATTAACAGGCAGACCAAGAGCCTTGGTGTGCCTCAGGAGCTGTTCATGATATTCCTTGAAATGCAAAAGAACTTAGTCTACTTACACAGCAAGGAGCAGAAGAGGGAGGCCTTGAAGTTGCTCGATCTGGAAAACGTTCATGCCATGTTCGATGATTTTATTCAGAGAGCGTCCAAGTGCTGTTTACCTTCTTCTTCTTCCCCTTCTTCTTCTAACGCTACTACTACAACAACTACTGTTAATGATAATTCAATTCCAACTCCAACTCCAACTCCAACCAGTTTTTACTACTACGAGAAAGAGCCTGTGATGAATATTACTACTACTGCTGCTGCAGCAGCTACTGAATTGTTTACCAGAGACGATAGTTATGTGAAGAAGGCCAAGTCATCGTTTTACCCTGATCCTATTGGTGGTGTCCAATCTACTCCCCAGATTCTCGATTCCACTCTAAAGCCCCCTTCTTCCTTAACGGCTTCTTCAGGTTAGATTTGTCTTTTTTTTTTATATTCAATTTACTGGTTTTTATGGGTTGTGACATACATCTAATTCCTCTTGTAGGTCAAGAGGGTGAGAAGTTGAGTCTAATAAAGCTTGCTAGTTTATTTGAAGTCTCTGCAAAAAAGGGTACTCGAGATCTCAATCTGCAAAACAAGTTGATGGATCAAATTGAGTGGCTACCTGATTCAATTGCCAAGATATCAAGCTTGGTCAGTTTGGATTTGTCCGAGAATAGGATTTTGGTCTTGCCTGCTGCCATTGGAGGTCTTTCCTCTTTGACAAAGTTGGATTTGCATTCGAATAGAATCGCTGAGCTTCCCCAATCCATTGGAGATCTTCTTAGCTTGGTGTTTTTGGACCTCAGGGGTAATCAGCTAACATCTTTGCCGCCCACAATCGGCAGGTTGGTGCGTCTTGCTGAGCTCGACCTCAGCTCTAATCGACTGACTGCCCTGCCCGAGTCAATTGGCTCACTCATTAGCCTCAAGAAATTGAATTTGGAGACCAATGACATTGAAGAAATCCCACACACAGTTGGCAAATGTTCTTCGCTGAAGGAGCTCCGTGCGGATTACAACAGACTTAAAGCACTACCAGAAGCAGTTGGAAAGATCGAGACTTTGGAGGTGTTGTCCGTGAGATACAACAACATCAAGCAATTGCCCACAACCATGTCAGCTCTCACAAACTTAAAGGAGCTTGATGTAAGCTTCAATGAGCTTGAGTCAGTGCCTGAAAGCTTTTGTTTTGCTACCTCGCTTGTCAAGATGAATATAGGAAACAACTTTGCGGATCTACGATACCTACCAAGATCTATAGGGAATCTTGAGAATCTTGAAGAGCTAGATATTAGCAACAATCAAATACGTGTCCTTCCTGACTCCTTCAGGATGTTAAAATCTTTGCGAGTCCTACGTGTGGAAGAAAATCCTCTGGAAGTGCCACCCAGACATATTGTTGAAAAGGGTGCTCAGGTAATCCATCTATTACTTGGTCTTAGAATGCATACAACCGTGTTCCCTCTAAAGACTTCATCTTTTTAATTATTTTCTGGTATCCTCAGGCTGTTGTCCAATACATGGCTGAATTGGTTGAGAAGAGGGAAATCAAAACACAACCCATCAAAAAACAGAAAAAGTGTTGGGCTCAAATATGTTTCTTTTCCAAGTCTAACAAGAGGAAGCGTGATGGTATGGACTATGTCAAGGCCTGAAATTGCAGCAATTTTTAGGCAGTATGACTCCTGCGTCTCGTAAGTTAACGAGACATCTCCATCTTGCATTCGTTTATATAATATAATTTAGTATCTGGTGGTTCGATCTATTGGTCTAAAAATTATTACCATCTTTACAATCTTTCTGGTGACTCCTGTTTTTTGGTGCGTGCTTAGGTTAAGTATGATGGAAGTATCTCCTTGTTATCATTTTGGACAAACATGAAAACATATGGAAAGAACTAAACATGTCCAAATTAACTGTTTATGGAAAGATTTGTTGATGTCAAAATCATTTATGCTCTTGTAGGTCCAAGCAGATTGTAAATCAGAGGGGTCTTCATGCTTACACGTCAAACAGGGAATTCCTTTTGTAAAAATGGCACACTTCTGCTACTAAAATGAAATTGTAGATTCATATTTTTATTCTTTAGCACTGTCCTTTTATTGCTTTTCAAGATTCAATTTGCAGTTCATTTCGTTTGTATCTGTTATCAGTGAACCATAACGAGTTGTATAATTGAGCCGGCGTATAGGATATAAAAGGACTAGAGTAACTCTGTAACTCATTGTTGTAAGAAATTTGGCTCTGCCATCCTCATTAGCTCTCCATCTTTTGGAAAAAGTAAAAGAAATAGATTCAGAATGTCAATTGTTGTATATTATTTCTTGATTATTTTATTTATATCGATCAACAGATATGCTGTTTTAACTTTTGTATCTATAGAGGAAAAATGAAATGTTAAGCAGAACTGCGAGGATAGGTTTCCAGCTCAACAACTATTTCTATGTTCAGTTATCTCAACAGTCAGGTTAGGAGTCTTTATCACTGAACCATAAGTATCATGGCATTATCAGCTAAACCTTGGTAGATTGTTCACAGTATGATGTGCTTTTGCGTTTTGAACCATGTGCTATGGTTTTACTCAATTATCAGGAAAAAGGGAAATCCCACGTATCCATCCTCCTTTAGCACCTGCATACAATGCAATGTAGCCCAAAACCCACAAAACCAGTCACTTGAAATAGCTAAGAAAAAGTGCAAACAATTAACTTTTATATACGAATCTTTCATTGGCTAGTTTCAAGCAAAAACTTGGCACATCAGAATCCTTCTACACGATTGTATCCTTTTTATCAGAAATAGTCCCGCGTAATGTAACGCCAGTAAATCAAAGACGATCAAAACTTCAGCGGACGCAGAAGGCAGGGAGTGCCAAGATCTTTATCTCCCATGCTACAGATAGCAACTTCTATATATGAGATTTGCCAACTCAACTGGAAAAGGACTACTGGCGTGACGTAGCCAGTGAAAACTATACTTACAAGATACTTCACCTAACCTCCAATCAATGGTAAAAGTACCTTTACAAAAATCTACGAAGTTTCAATTTATTTAGGTCTTTTTATCAGCTGTAAATATATAATTTCCATGAGCCTAGACTGCTCCATAACCATCCGCTTTGCTTCTAACTTCTCCACTAGTTGGCCTACAAGATTCAAATGTTGAAGTTGAAGTTATTCCATGCTAGTGAATATGAAGAGATATACAATAGGATTCCATGTTCTTTCATCAACTGTTGGAAACTCTGAATAAATAAACACTGTTTAGTTAAATTAGATGCTAATATGATTAAGAAAACCATTCAAGAGTCGTGTGATGGTTGGTCAATCATGCACAGAGTTAATACAGCCTAATTCTATTTACTTGTGCATGAGGACCTTGTGTAAAAACAGGTGCACTTGCTCAGTAATTGTTGTCTGCGATTGCATTTCCCTCCTTGAAGAGGAGAATCCTTGATTCATTTAGATGCTTTTGTACTGGATGGTACAGTAACTAAGACATATATACCTGAAAGATTGAACAGAAACTACTACCTCAAGTTCCTTTTCAAAACACAGCATCAAACAGGTGCTAACAAGCAGATTTTTACCTATTAAACTACAGATATATGTCCAATGCTGGTGCATCTTATAGTTTCTTAATCAAGCAACCATGTGAATATTGCAGGATGTTTTTACCTTAAAGATGTAATCACCAAAATCATATCACATACTCTCTTGAATAATGTGCGGCCTAAATAAACCTGAGCTTTGAAATTTATAGAATAACAAACTCTTGTACATAACATCAAAGGTTCCTCCAATCATATTGCTCTTGTCTCGACATGGTGGTAAATTTTCTCATAGCAAATTCATACTATAGCATAGTGAAACAACAAAGAGTTGGCCAGCTTAGTCAAAGAAAAGTTAAGCATTCTATGTAAGGAAAACGCGTACTTACAATCCAGACAAAACCTTGATACTGTCATAGAACAACCACTGCAAAGTCACTACAGGTCCAACAAGCATTATCCGTAAAGAAAGGCTTCTTGTAAATAAGTTGGACAGGCCGATTTTTTTGATAGCCTGCTTGTACGGGAGAGAGAATCAATCAGGGACTCATCATCATAAAACAAAGAAAATAACTAACTATTTACCAGTTTGAGGTTAGCAGCCTCTTTGTTATAAAGAGAGGCAACAATGTTGTCGGCAGGATTAGAAATAAAACTACCAACAGAACCAGCGGCGTATCCAGCTAAACAGGTCACCCCTAGCTGTTGAACTCTTGAACAATCCTCCTTCCTTCTTTGGACAACTTTACGATATAAGAAATCTACCGAGTGCTCAAATGTGGAGAACATAACCATAGAAACTGTTGACAATGTCACCAACACACAGAATAAATTCACAGCATATATCATCCATCAGAGCTATACAAGTCATTTAGCTTCAACAATGATGATTATTTTTTTGTAGGCAAATTTAACAGTAAGGTAAGTCATAACATTGATGTTATTCAGCATTCTCTTCTAACATAATATTCTTTCGGTCTTCCCTGTCGTTCCAAGGAACTTACTTTTGGAATGATGCATAGCGAAGTTCTATTGAAATGGAATGTGGATGACACAAATCAAACTGCTCCTGTACCTTCTATTCTACCAGAGATGCGTCATTGGGAACAGTGGGTCTGACGAGACATCAACCTCACAGGAAATGGAGATTTGTGACCCACCCTCGACATCTCAACCCCAGAGGGTCATCTCAAGCTTTAAGTGGAAGCCAGCCAAACAAGAAAAGGAAACAAGAATTTTTGCAGTTAAAAGATGGGGCAATTACATGGAAGATTTCGACCCCAAAGCGGAATAAGACCTCTGTAAAAACTGCAGCCAATCAACCAACAAGAAGTAAACAATCCTTCATACGAGATAATAAATTAAGAGAAATCGGCACAACAATGTCGCTATAGACAGAAAGGGGCATCACCCAGTAAGACCTTCGGATGCATACAGCTTGGGAAAGCCATCAAGTAATCCCCTGGCAAAATGGGGCTGAGCTTGAACTCTGACTTTGATGGCTTCAAAAGGGCAGAGAGCCAAGTTGGCGAGAACTTCAGCGGAGGCGCTACTCATGGAAAAGACCAAACTTCTATTGCGATCCCCCAAGACGTTAGAGTAAAGGGCCTTGAAGTATTCGTATAAACCGAATCTGCAGCCTCCTTGAACACCATAACCAACGAACTTACTGGCCCAGCCTCTCCAAAAGGTGGAAGGTCCTTGCTCTCTCAACAGAGTGGTGAAGCATGAGTATATGCTATTATACTTGATGGGATTTACCTGTGACCGTCCAGAAATTGAGCCCTCAATGTAATTAGCAATCATCTACAGAACAAATCACCAAAAACAACTAGAAGCACCACATGTTTGATAAAATCGTGCGATCTTTTTGGTCGTTGTTGTCATATAATTAGTGGCAACCGATTAGAGTCGCATATAAAGAGCAGTAATGATTACTTGGTGGTTTAAAACCACAAATACGAAGAAGAAGAAAGATCTTACCTGCATGTGGACTTTTAAGACATCAAAAGGAGTGATTGCAAGATGGGTAGCGCCAGCACTGAGCATTCCACTAACTGCGCAAAGCCCATAATAGCCAGTAGCTGCTGCTTTGGACTCCACTCTCATTCTCAACATTCCTTCTTCTTCCATCACAAGTGTTAGTGTTCTCTTCTCTTCTCTGTCAATCACTCAACAGGCTCTCTCTTCTGTCTTAGCGTGAAAATGTGAGGGATCACCTGTTAGCAATTTAGGCGGATGTTACATTTTTGGTAATAAATTAGGGCAGACTTCCGTAAGTTTGGGAGCGTTCTAAATTTGTAGGAGGCATGGCAGGCATGGAATCCATTGGGACGGACTATGGAACATTGGAAACGCAACAGGGAAGATGGACCATAGGTTTGGGTTAGAAATATTAAGATACATAAGAGGTCCTGTGAGAATATCAGTAGCTATGTTTTATGTGTTGATGTTGGGGTTGAGTTTGGTTGTTGCATGTTTTCTACAGACATTTGGATTGGGCTAGGTTGTACAAACTAAGCTACCCGGGTGGGCCGAGTGATGCAAAAGGGAATGTCAGTAACCCCTATTTTAGAGATTAAACATAAAAGAGAGGCTAACTTTGATGGTAACGTCAAATTCTCTTTTGCAAAGGCGGAGAAAGAAGGGAGAGGAATAGAAGAAGACGACGTTGACTTGAGACATTTTGAAATCTCATATTGAAGAATTATAAAGATGGGAGTGTTATAAAATCGAAACAAAATTTCAGAGTATTTGGGAGAGAAGAATTATTCTTATAAAATCATACCTCTTCCTTACATCAAACCTTC
>JAOSBL010000212.1:10581619-10596843 GCA_027568915.1 Erythroxylum roraimae
TACGTCACCCAAGGAACCAACTCTCCTATTCTCTCCCCTCTCACATGCACGTAACACTACCCTGCCCCTCACTATAATAGAAAGGGTAACTTTACTCGGTTACCCTTTCCTTCCCCCTTCTAAAATAGACCTTAGTGATTGGAGGTCTAACAGAAACTTATCTAGAAGTTCAACTGATCATCTCTGTGATGATGCTAACAAATTGTGGTAAAATTCTGACTAGGCAAGTGGCACTGTCGAGTTAAATAAGGTGGAACCTATATCGTAGTGGATGGATTATGAGTTGGGTTAATTGCAGATCCAGCTTGTGGTGCTAGTAAGTCATGGAAAAAAACCTCACAAAGGTTTCAAGTTTAGTTCTCATGCTCTATTCTAAATTGACATCTAGATCATCTGCATCTAGGTTGTCGAGTCAATCCAGTTACAGATTGTTAATTCTACTTGTAACCACAATACTAATTGCTAGGTCTTTCTATTTCTTCAAATTATTTAGATCAGAGCGAGTAAATTTGACTGATTATTGTATCTATTAATAAGTTGTCTAGATATAGTTACCAAGATGTATTGCTTTGACTGAATGTTTGAGGCCAGAGAGAAAGCTAGATAGAGACAGAGAGAGAATGTAGAATTATAAAATTATAATTTGATGATTTATGGACAGGCGCAACCTCTGACCTTGTAAATCCTTCCTTGACCATGATTTCTTTTTTTGCTTTTTAAACAAAATTTGTTGAAAGTTTCTTTTCTCTGATTGGTGGAAGTCCTGTTTTGTTGGCTTGTTATGTTCATTTTTGTGGTTTTTGTGCTGTTTGTGAGTAGTGAAGTTGTAGCAAGATTTGATTGGTATTCTCAAGTTTAAATAATACAAACTCAGGCTTACTAAGTAGACAAGAATGGGAATTGGGAAGTATACCCATGTAAATGAAGATGGTTTACATGTAATCCGTCACATAAAAAATTAAGGGTTCAAGGTACTTGAATAGTGAAGTAGTCGTTTTTGTGTCTGATATTTTCCTCCTTGGCAGTATGATATAAAGCTATTGTCAGTTGATATTCCAATGGCATCTGGACCTGACCAGCGAATTTTTCTTATTGGGGATGAAGAAGAGTACAAAATTGGTGGTGGACTAATATCTGAACTAAGAGATCCTGTGGTAAAAGCAATGGCAGCTAGTAAGGAATTTGATCATCTTGACCAAATTGAGGAGGAAGAAGACGCTGAGAGAGAGCTTCAGGAAGCAGAAAGAAAACACCGTGACGAACTTGAAAAGCTTGAAAAAGAAGGCTAATGGTGGACCTTTTTCCAAAATTTTTTGAAAATGTCCCTTCCGTCCTTTTTATTTCACTTTTTCTCCTTGGATTTCCTTTTGATGCCTGAGGCTTCATGTTGGCACACCTTCAATCTATATCCTGCTGAGTAAGTTTCATAATTAAAAAGCTGAAGAGGCTCCAATGGTTGCAATAAAACGATGCAATTGACGTACTTTGCTTTTGAGATGGAATTTTTCTTCTTTAACCTGATTACATGACATTGTATGAGATTCGTCTGTCTTGCACAGGCTGCTTCTGGCAGCAACAATTTATGCTTTTTATGTGCTGTGAGATCTCCTGATATATTCATCTTGGACATTTTCTGAGTTCAGCAGAGGCCTGTCATGTAATGCGCTTTTGGGGGGAAGGAAATATTGAGGTAAGGATTGGTTCCAGGTAGGGGACTTTGTTTGATTGTTTAGTTGCGATTTTTTTTTTCTTATTTTGGTCTAGTAGAAGTTCATTGAACCAAGTATATTCATTCACATCCCTTTTTTAAACCCCAAATCCCCTTTGCTTCCAGTTATCATAATGGAGTTACTAGCCTCGAATTAGGTAGAAAAAAGTGATTCTAGTCGTTTCTTATTGAGCATAGAACCATCGTTTATAATTAACATCCTAAATATAATCGTTTTGTTTGCCTAGTTCTCCTTTACATATTTTGGTCACTTTGCATGGCAAGAAAACTAGTTGTAGTAGACATAAAAAAAACACGAGAAAAGAAAGAAGAGGGATAAACCAAGGTTCCCCTGTCATATGTTAGTTACATGTAGATGTAGGTGATTCAATCAATGGAAGCGGCCGCCTTGACCAGCAAGCCAAACAGCAGAAAAGGGGAAGAGAAAAAAGGACTATGGTCGCTGTCCAAAACGTAAACCGCAGACGGCGGCCACCTCTGTATCATTGCATCTTGCTGCTGAGGTTTGACAACATTGTCGCGCGTTGTCTTAATGTATACACGTCGCACCTCTTCTATAGCGTCATTCTCCGCCGTGAATTGCGCGGACTGCAACGCCAAGAGGGGTCCCGGCCGCAATAACATGGCAGCTAAGGTGGTATCCTGGCCGAAACAAAGTTTGTCTATGCCTTAACGTGGAGTCGCCAAATAAAAAGCGTTTGACAAAATATTTGCTCGTGTTTTCTGGGTATATTGAAATAGAAAGCAACTAAGCACGAACATTAAATGAGCCCTCTTGCTCTTGCATAGCGGCCAGGTGGCTTAGGTTATCTGTGATGCTGGTAATGAATGATTATGCGGCAAGTACATATAGACAAGCTACGTACCTCTGGAGGACTCAACTGATAGATAATTTTGCGTTGGAATTCCTTTCTGACAATGGCACTGGTTGGAGGTTGCTTATCTCCCAACCCAAAGCCTAGCTCAAGCACGTCGCCAAATGAAGATAAATCAGGTACTCCCTGTTTGTCATGCTCTTTCTATGTCATACTTGAGGATCACCACACAAACCACAAACAGTAAAAGGGCAATAATTAAAAAAAAAAAAGAAGAAGAGAAAATTGGTCCTATTGGTGCAATGAAACAAGCATGAAGAACATTCAGCAAGTCCGACTAATGCTGAGTGCTGGTGAGCTACCACCCCACTATCTCCATTCTGAAGATTCTCCAATCCATCTTATCATGTCGTCTAGAATTGGGTTGGCATTCAACCCACTAGCTTTTGTTTCAAGTTTCCACAGGGACGGAAATAAATGGTGGAGTTGACTTACTCCTGTTTTCTCTTTTTCATTGCAGTGTTAAGAGTTGGCACTGCCAGTGGCCTATGCCTATGGTGGTAAATAGCCGGTAACAACCCATAACATATCTTTTCGTGCAGACAGCTGGCCTATGTTTTCTAAGTACACCCATACATTTCATCCAATTAATATCTATGCAAAGCAAGCTAATTTTGTTACTCATGAACCTTATTTTTAGTTTTGAGTTGCTCCCAGTCTCGACTTTACCAAAATACACATCATAAGAACAAGAACTTGAACTAAAACCAATGGACAGTTAATGCATCTGCTGAGATTTTAACAGTGTTTGAAGATAGAAGAAAATGGACATGAATGCATATGTTAGAGGAGACAGAGATGTGCAACCAAAAAAAAAACGTTAATGAATGTAGAAAACGGACAACAAGACATTACATCTTGGACATCTTGATGAGTCCAGAAACCCAGCTTGAGCATGGTGGCAGCTAAATAAACAGCAAGACGAATCTTTCCACGGAATTTGTGAATGGCTTGCGTTATGCTTAGTCCTCCAGCACTATGTCCAACCAGTATCACCTGGCCAACAAACACAATTTTTTATATACTGTACATGTATATGTACAATTGCATCGCCTAGTTTCTGTTAATCATGTTTGATTAGATGTAACCTGGTGATGATCTGGTAAGGATGATATGAAGTCAATGAGAGGCTTGTTATAGTCATCAAAAGTAAGGACTGAATCGGCTTGAGTTGGATCTATGCCAGAACTCTTGAGGTCAATACACGAAACTTTGTAGCCTGAATTCTCCATTAAGCATCGAACTTTGTACCAGCACCATCCTCCTCCGCCTAGTCCGTGAACCAGCACGAAGTGGTGTTGTTGCTTTTGTACTACTTTGATTGGTGCAGGCTCGGCTTTGCCTACCTCTGCCTCTGCCTCAGCCTCCGAGCCTAACATGCTATTATTATTAGTATGCTTGCTAATCACCCTCCTCTACAGACTACAGATATCGTCACCCAATCGGCTCTACTTTTGCTTTTGCCTGAATCTAATGAGAGTGGCACCATACATGCTTACCGACTTCTCGTAACTAAGGAAGTGAGAAAGCTCTGACCATATTTTGTTTTATATATTCATACTCGTCATATCCATGACTACAAATTCTAACTATTTATAGGTCAGGACAAGAAGAATGTGAGTGAAATACTGAATACATAAATATATACACGTAGAGTTGCGTAAAGTTATATCCATGTGGCTGTTCTGTAGTTGTTATTTTCTAAAGGGAAAATTCTGGGATTCCACCATTATGTTCATTCTTTTGAAATGCAAACTTTGTACTAATATGATGGTTGGAATATATGTCTCTTCAATTTATATCGAATGTACAATATATCAAAGGAATTTAGCCGGCCAAGCCTCCTTCTACTTCTAGTCGATTATTATTAGCTCAATTTGTGGACAGGTCTTACGAGAGAGTCCAACTCCAAAAGCTAGCTTAAAGAATGAGAGAGCCCATAAGTCTATAAACCCCACATCAGCCTCTTATTTAACTGACGTAGGACAATTAGATCATAACATTCTATCACGCTCCTTAGCCAAGCAACCGCGGGCTGGCTGTGCACTAGACCTTTTCTAGCCTCGGGCAAACATTACAATACCGACGTCACCACCTATGACACAAGGACTCAGAAGAGTGATGTTGGCTATGATACTATTTGTTACAAGTCTTATGAGAGAGCCCACTCTCAAAAACTAGCTTAACAGGTGGGAGATCCTATAAGCCTATAAACCCCGCATCAGCCCCTTATTTGACCGATGTGGGACAATTAGACCATAACAATTTGTTAGTTGAATTTTTCTCCATTGGTAACTTCATTCTTTCAATAGCTAAAAAGGTACAAATCTTCTTTCAAAATTTTGTAAAAGGTCTAATTAGAATATATTAGATTTATAGGTCTAAGTGAAATTTTTTTGCCGTTGATGACCTTTGATCGTTAATTAACACTAAAGTTGACATGAAAATGACATGTTGACAAGAGAACAAGATAAAATCCTACGAGATGGAAAGATAAATGGACAATATCGAAGAAAGCTAAAAAGTAGGTGAATGTTAGTGTGCATTGATGAAAATCTTCGATGATGGGCGAGATTCAGATGCGATATCAAAGATGATCTATGTAACTAAGTCATGTTAAGTCAAAGGGTGCAATAAAGTACTTAACAGTGACTCACATTGTTCCTAACTTAGTTCATGGAGTAATGTGATTGCACCATGAACGTGTTTAAATAGATCGTGCACAAAGATGACTCAAAATGACTAACTAAATGCTCGTCAAGGCACTTGTCTTTAAAGATGATAGTGCGGTGACACATGGAAAGAACATGAAATAATAAGTAAGAGCACTTATTCAAGTAGCAGGAAAGTAGCGAGATGACATGGTAATGGAGTGGTCATCTTCCAAGTCCATATTTTTCATGTGCTAAATGGAGTTAGTGATCAAAAGTATATAACTCCTCACTAATTTGGTAGAGTTAGTGAAAGAAGTGTTAACTCCCTGCTAACTTGGTGGATTAGTAGAGAAAACAAGTAGTTTAGCTTATTTGGTCTCTAAGCTCTTGTAAGCCTATATGAAATCGTCCTTTTTAATTTATTTAGAGCATTGTTTACATTCAATCATCTGTAAGAGAAAGTTATGTGTAAAAGTTCTTATTAAGAGTTTTGAGTTGGAAGTTTTTGACTGATTATTCTAAAGTGCTTCAAGTTGGAATTAACTCAAGTCCTTTGTATTGTTTCTTTGTGAATAGATCAATAAAATGTTAGTCTTGTCGTATGTTTATTGTCCCCTTCATTTGCTTAAGTTGTGCTAAATACTTGTGTGTTAAGAGTGGGTCAAATACTTAACACAAGTGGTGCAAGACATTTAAAAAAAATGACTTGTTAGTTGACAATCTCGAAGGCAGCCTGAGTTAGGTTTTCACATAGGTTTAACTATTGCACGAGGACTTCGGATAATTTTATTTAACTTTATTGTGCTTCAAAATTTTCAATAAAAACTAGTACCAAAGCTTAGTGAGGAGCTCTTGCATTATTCATTTACAATGGTTGATGGGAGCAATCTTATGGAGAGGGTACATTAAAGGCAATCATTGGTCTTTAGCCCCAATGAATGAGCATCAGTGCTTTTGGTTTCGTATCGTATCGACTGGAAAATGATATGAAACCATTGTGTACCATAACAAGTTGCAATACCAGGTAGCATCGGTTAAAATTATCAATACTAGTTATTTATTGGTGGATTTCGTAAATTATGAAAAAAAATTGGACTAAATTACAAAATGAAAAAATTTATAACCACGCCTGATGCAATGTTGTGGCACCATCGCCCCATACCTTATTGTCACACCACCACAACACCTACCTTCCTCTTCTTGGCCTTTAAAGGTTATAAGTCCAACATCTGATTATGTTGTGATCTACTCCTCTCTAAGACTCCAACAATTGATGCTTTATTGCCTTTTAGGCTTTAGCTTATTAGTTTTAGATTGTTTAAATTTGTCTTGTGAATTCTGAATTGCGTTAGACTCAAATAATGTCAATTGCTTGGGTTGTGCACTTGTGCTTGTGATTTGTGAGTGTTTGTAATCCAATTTAGATTTTAGAGTTTAGACAATTACTCAATTAGAATTAATTTGTTTGATATAATCAAATTGTGGATTGTATTATAGCAATTATTATTTTGTAGTCAAATTCTAGATTGTGTTATGACATGCTTTGACTCTCATGATCGGATTGAATTTAGTTAATTTATAAATTATATTGTGTACTTGTGTTTAATAATTACTAATCAATAGTGTCTTATTTTTATTTAAAGCAACAAAAATAAGATTTAAAATATAGTTTAGATTTGGATTTGGAATGAATTTATGATTATGGCAATAAAAATAGGCTTTAAGTTATAGTTTAAATTTGTAATGATTTTGTGATTATGGAATATTGTTAAAATTTGAGATTTATTTATCATTCTAAAATAAATAATTAATTAAGATTTTAAGATGATTTTGTTATTCGATAATTCATAATAATTGAGATTTGATTATATGAGATCATTATGGAATAAATTATAATAATGATTTGCTTTCATAATCTATAGAGATTATAATTATAAGAGTACAATGATGTTTTTAATTTTTATAATAAAGTTAATTTTGTAATGTGCAATTGTTTCTTGCCAAAGATATGTAAGATACAAGAAATGATTTATGTTATTAATGTATCTATAGATAAATTTTTAATGATATGTATGGTAGTTATACTAATATTTTTTGAATTTTTTGGATAGAATGTGCTTAATTCTTGAATTTTATTAAGGATTAATTTATATAAGTTCATGAAATTCACTTGCATATTTATATCATATGATTGCTGAGAAGTTGTTGTTACTCTATTTCTTCTTGTTATTTTACATAAGTTATTTCAAATTTTTCATGTCACTAGTAGTTGGTTAGTAGTAAGTATTCTTAGACAATCGACTTTGAATATAAGATGTATGTATGTTTTTAGAGTTCAAGTTATGTGTACTTTTTTAGAATCTAATAGTGCTTCTGTGTTTGTCTTTAGTTGAATAATACATATTTTATGATAGTATTTGATAACTTTATTTTGATATGAAGTTATTAACTTAATTTTGGCATATTTCTTCATTTATTTTATAAATAAATGGAGATAAGTTCAAATACTCCTGCTAATTTTGTCTCTTCAGGGAGATTCGATGATCCAATTTAGGCTCATGCTAGATTGGTTTATAGAATAAAGAACCATACCATTTGTTTATATTATAATAAGCATTTAGAAGATGAGGCAATTATCAGATTAAAGAAACATTTAGCTAGGATCCAAAGTGATTTGGAGCCTTGTAAGAAAGTGAGTCATGATGTGAAATAAAAAATAAAAAATAAAAACTTTGCTTAAAGAGTATCAGCATGAGAAAGATAGAAGGCAATGACTAAACTACAAAATTGGTATCCAAAGTTCCTTTTGTGGTGGTCAAGATGAAAGTGGGGATATTGAAGGTGGTATTCCTACCCAATAAGAATGGAATGTTGCACTTAATGTGAGAAAAAGAATAAGACAGGTTTCTAACTATTTTTGCACTATGAACAACTCATAAAGCTCAACCTTCAATCTATAATGCCTCACAATCTAAAGAAGTGGCTCATAATGTGAGCATAGCAATGGCTAGATGGTGGTATCATTCAGGTATATCATTCAATATTGCACAGTCTTATTATTACCAACCAATGGTAGATGTTATTACTTCTTACGGTCCAGGATATAAAACTCCTTCAATTGATGACTATAGATATAAACTTCTAAGCAACTCTGTTGATGAAATAAACAATTAGTTGGATGAAATAAGAATTACTTGAGCTACTTATGGGTGTTTAATCATATGTTATGGTTGCAAAACTAGAAGATAAAAGCCAATTATCAAATTTTTAGTTTATTATGTAAAAGGAATAATGTTATTGAAGTCTATTGATACATCTGGCCTTATTAGAAATGTTGATACTCTGTTTCAGAAATAAACAATCATTTAGATGAAAGAAGAATGACTTGGGCTACTTATGGGTGTTCAATTAAACGTGATGGTTGGAAAATAGAAGACAGGAGTCTATTATTAATTTTCTAGTTTATACTTCAAAAGGGATAATGTTATTAAAGTCTATTGATGCATTTGAGCTTGATAGAAATGTTTACAATGTGTTTAAGATATTTGATAAAGTTGTGAATAAATTTAAGCTAGAAAATATTGTTCAATTCATTACTGATAATAATTTTGTTTACAAAATAACCAGAAGAAGTTTGTAAAGTAGGTATAATCCTTTTTATTGGACTCCTTGAGTCCTTGTGTTACATATTGTATTAACCTGATATTAGAAAATATAGGAAATGTTAGATAATTTTATATCATTGATGAGACTGTGAAGAAAGCAAAAATATGATCAAGTTCATTTATAATCGTGCATGGGTCCTGAATTTAATGAGAAAGGATTTTACCAATAATAGGAATTTATGTCGTCCTACTATTACAAGATTTGCAAGGATGCTTTTGGTAATTTTAGGATGCATATTGCTATTCATCAAAGAGACAAATTTATCAAAATATATTTTTTTCAACGTTTTATTTGCTGCAAATAAATCATTACTTCATCTTTTTCATAATGTTACTTTTATTGTGTTATAGTTACTTTGTAAGACCAATTTGGAAGCGGTATTCCAAAATTGCAAAGGTTTATAATTAGAGTATTGAGTTAATGTGTGAGTTAAATTCATCTATACCAATAAAAAAATAGATTAGAACACAAAATATTGAACAACTTGATCTTTGTTCGAGACAATTTAAAGCTCTAAGAAAGGTATGCTATTATCATTATTAAGTTGAATATATTTTTGTAATTTCTTAATAATTTTATTTTATTTATTTATTAGACTCTTAATAGAACAAGTAGTTCTATAGATCCAATTTTCTTTGACTATACCAATCTTTTAGCATATTGAGTTTCTGAGGAATCGAGTTTGATAGACGAAAGTGACTTTGAAGATAATCTCAGATGGAAAATTATTAATATATTATTTGATGTAATAATTTTGAATGAAAGTGATGATAAGACTCCTCATAATGATGAGAATTTTGTACTAAATGAGAATTTGAGTGGATATTTGATTGAATGAAGTTTTGAGTTTTTTTATTTCTTCTCTTCTTTTAATTTCCCTTGTATTTGATGTATATATTAAATTCTATAACTATAATATAAATATGACTATAAATGTTTTTGTTTCAAGTTTTACTTCTAATTGGTTGTGTTCTTACGCACGAACTCTTATTGTAATATGTATAGAGTCATAAAACTTTATTATTCTTTTTATTTGATGTTTTGATGTAATTATTATTTATTATATAATAAAATTGTAACATTTTAAATACTTTTCATTATCCTTAGTTTAATAATTGTATGATGATGAAATGATCTTTTTCTATATTAATTGTGGTTATTGTATATATATGAAAAATAACATTAATAAAAATAAATTGTTGTTATTTTAAATTTCTATAATTACAATTTTTGGAGATAGGATTGATATTAAATTATAAATTGTATAGCACAATATATTGAGGGACTATTTTGTAATTAAAAAATTCAAAGACTATTTTATAGTTTAACAAACTCAAAATGATACCCAATATTGACAGTACTAGTACAATATCATATCATAACTAAACTTGGTACCGGTATCGATATGGTATTCATAACATTGATGAGCGAACAATTCCTTCGTTAGAACAATTCAAATCTTTAGTATTTAAGCTTTAAGAAACAAAGACAATACTTAAGGAACAATTAAAAGTTCGTGAGGAGATGAGCTATGACTTATTAATGTTTAAACATACTATAGTTACACACGAATCATGTGTCTAATCAAAGAGCATTTTAATGAAGGTATAAGAGTTGTAAATTTTTTATGGTAAGCAAATTGTCAAAGAGATTGAAAATTTGTTACGAGATATGTAGAATTACTTTGTAGTTGCAAAGGTATCTTCTAAAAAAAGGTATAAATCATAATAATATACATTATAGATGATGCAAATATATGATGGAGGAAAAGAATCTCTAATGACATCAATACGGATATAGACATCTAATTGAAATTCAGGAGAAAATGAAAAAGGAGCTTATAAGTTGTTTCCTCCCCAATAGCAAGTATTTGTTAGCAAGGAAAGCTTTGCAACATTTAAGGCAAGGTGGCTTGATGAAAGACATCCTTAATATAGGGTTGGGCGTAAGTTGAGTTTTAAAGCCAAAATGTGAAGGATCTCCTTAGCATAATTATGACTACAGATACCTTGATGGATCTCTAAATTCCACCACCAATTCAAACCAATAGAGAGGATAAGAAGAATGGTGAAACATGGAATAAATTAGAGAAAGTCAAAGATAAGGTAGGGAAAAAATTCTCATTGTTAGTCAAAGAAACATTTAATACAAGAAATTGCTTATTTTATTTGTGAAAAGCCATTTTGCTTATGAATTCCTAAAATAAAATCACGGTGAGGAGCAAATCAACTCTATAATTATGAAGGATCAAGGAAATAGAGGTAAAGAATCAACGAAAAAATTTTACCTTAACGACTATGCTATATTGGGTTTAGTGATTCTTATGAAGGAGTATACAAGCAAAAGTAAACCCGATAAAGAAGGAAAAATGGTACATAGGTGATGTGTTAATGGAAAAAAAAGACGACTTCTTATCTTTAAATTTTAGATAAAGTGTCTTTAATAAAAATTCTAATAGAGGAGTACCTACGAATTATTTCAACAAGGATGTGAATTATTTTAATACTAGTGGTTTATTAGGTCTATAAGTCTAAATGACATAATTGTATAAGTATTAAGGAGCCCTACTCAATGCTTAGAATTTGCTTGACATAAAAATGTTATGTTGATGAGGGAAATAAGGTAAGTACTTATGATAAGGCGACATAAATAAATAATATCGATAAAAACTTGAGAGTATGAGAGGATTGATATGCATTAGTGCACATTGGTAGAAATTTTAAATGATGGCTAAGATTTGTATATAAGACCAAAGATAATTAATGCGTCTGATTTATGTTAAGTTTGAGGATGCGTGGAGGCATATAACTTCAATAAGGAGGTATGAAGATAATATAAATTTACAAGATTTATTATATAGTTACTCATGCTGTTGCTAACTTAGGTTATGAAATAATACAACTGCATTATGAACATGTTTGGATGAACCATGCATAAAGATGACTCAAAATGGCTAACTAAAGGCTCATCAAGGTGTTTGTCTTCAAAAGGTAATAATGTGGTGACATATGGAAAAAAAAAAGTAATAGCAAAATAAAGTTGGTGAGTCACTTTATAAAGTAGGAACATTTCTTTTAAGTAGTGAAAAAGTGGTGGAATGATATGGCAACAAAGTAAGCATCTTCCAAATTCATACTTTTCATATACTAAATGAAGTTAAGAAATACATAACTCTCTACTAAGTAGGTTGGTTAGTAGAGAAAGTACATAATTTAATCTACTTGATCCCCAAGTTTTTGTAGATCTATATAAAATCATCATTTGTAGTTTATTTAGAGCATTGGGTAAGTTAATCATATATAAGTTAAAGTTGAGAGCTTTGTAGGTAAAACTTGTTAAGAGCTTTAAGTAGGGAGTTCTTAAGTGATTATAGTAGAGTGCTTTAAGTTGAAAGTAACTAGAGTCTTTTATATTATTTCTTTGTAAATATATCAATAAAAGGTTTGCTTTTAGTATGCCTCTTGTTTATTTCATTTGATGATTGTATGCTAAACATATGTGTGTTAAGAGTGAGTGCAATATTTAAACACACGTAGTATAAGGTATTCAAAAATAAATAGATTTATTAGTTGGTGATCATGAAGAAAGGTTGAGTTATTCTTTAGTGGACTTAATCTTGACTTCCATAAAGGACTTTAGTAATTTTATTCAATTTTACTACATGCAAACACGTGATAATTAGTATTAGATCTCAATGGGGAGTTTTTTACATTGTTCATTTTCAATGGCTAGTGGAAGTAATATTGTGGAGAGGGAAACAAGATTAAGGACAATCACTGGTACTTAAGCCCTAGTGGAAAGTACAACTCTTTTGTGTGAACGATTTCAAATTTTGTTATTGGAATTTTATGAAACAGAGAGAGCACTTAAGGAAGCATTTAAAGCTTATAAGGAGATGAGTTATAACTTACTAATGCTTAAGCATGCTATAGCTAAGCACTAATTGAGGATTTGATAAAAATACAATTTGGTGAAAGTGTAAAAGCCCCAAGTCTTTGCTAGAGTACCAAGGTTTTAAAAGTTTTATAAGATATAAAGAATTACTTTGCACTGATAAAGGTGTATGATTAAGAAAAGATATTGATCACGATGATGTCTATTATAAATAATGCAAAGCTAAGATGGAGGACAAGAACATCATATGACAAGTGTAGGTAGAATTTCTATTGACACTTGGGAGAAAATAAAGAAGGAGCTAATGGATAAACTCCTCCTCAACAACATTTATATGCTAACAAGGGAAGCTTTAAAGCTTTTATGGCAAGAAAACTCGGTGAAAAAGTACATGGTACATGATATAGGTATATCTCTTTAGTGCAACTACAATTGTAGAAGCCTTGGTATATCTCCAAATTTCACCACCAATTCAAACCAACTGAGAGGGAAAAAAGAATAATGGAACACATAGTGGCTTTGAGAATGACAAATAAAAGGTAGGAAAACTTCTCGTTGTAAGGCAAAGAAACATTCAAAATGTAAAATTATTTGCTCTATTTATGAATGGTCATACTTTGCTCAAGCTTGTGGATACCATATTGTACTAATCGGTACTGACTGTATCAACAAAAAATAGTCTCCAGTAAAAGAGTTTCATACTGAACTTTGGTACCGGCCAGTATTAACTCTTTCAATTAGTACCAATTGATATAGGCCAGTAACTAAAATACTGATCAACTATCGGTCTAAATTGTAATTAAAAAAAGTAATAGGACTAAATTGAAAAACTTAAGTTTTTTTAAAAGCAAATAATATTTACCTATTTATGAAAAGGAATGACTTAATAAATCTGGCTACAATTTTGTTTGATAAGTAATAAAGATACAAATAAAAATGTGTGAAAGAAAATTTTTATGTAATTGCACTTATACAAAGTGATTATAGATTATATAACTAAATATATTAGTCCAATATAATTTAAATATTTAACATTTTTTAAAAATCTATATATTTCATATTGACCATATACATACATACATACATACATACATACAATTATAGATTATATAACTAAATATATTAGTCTAATATAATTTAAATATTTAACATTATAATAACTTTTGAAATATGTAAAGAAAACATTTGAAATTAAATTCACCTATTATAAATTCTTAATTTTTTACTTTATATTATTCTTAGTTTAATATCAATATGACAGTTAAGCAATCTTTTTCTTATCTTAATTGTTGTGGTTATTGTTTACATAAGAAATATATGAAAATAATACTAATAAAATAAAAGAAATAGTTATTATATCAAATTTCTATTATTATGATTTCTTGAAACAGGGTTGAAGTAAAGTCAAAATTTATATAACATAATTTTATTTGTAGTAGTAATTGATGAGCTCACCAAAAACATCCAAGGAGATGTACCTTGGTGTATGCTATTTGCTAATAACATTGTTTTAGTTGATGAGTCAAAAGAGGGGGTAAATGACAAGCTTGAACTTTGGAGGGACACGTTAGAATCAAAGGGTTTTAGATTGAGTAGGACTAAAACTGAGTGTATGGAGTGTAACTTTTCGGGACATAGGATGGCTACAGATATGGTGGTAAAGATTGGTTCAGAAGCTAAACCGTAAAAGAAGTGTTTTAAATATTTTGGATCTATCATCTAGATCATTGAAGAAATTGATGAAGACATAGTTCACCGAATTAAATCAAGGTGGCTGAAATGCAAAGGTGCTTCAGGAGTTTTGTGTGACAAGAAGATACCACTCAAGCTTAAAGACAAATTCTATCATTTAGCGATTAGGCCAGCCATGGGGTGGAGTGTTGGCCCATCAAACAAATTCATAATGAGGATGCTCCATTGAATGTGCAACCTTACTAAAAGGGATAAAGTAAGGAATGTAATGTATAAAGTAAGGAATGTAATGTTAAGGGACAAATTAAAGATAGTGAATATTATGGACAAATTAAGAGAGACAAGGGCTAGGTGATTTGTGGATATATCAAGAGAAGACACCACCCAGATGCTTTAGTGAGAAGATGTGAGAGGATCGTACTTCCAAATAGTAAGAGAAAAGTAGGGAGGCCTAAGAAGAATTGAAGGGAGGTGATCAAAAAGGATATGACAACGTTGGAACTTATCGAGGACATGATCCACAATAAAAAAACTTTAGCGTGCTAGGATTCAGGTTAAGGATCCCTCGTTAAGAGATCCTAGTAGTTTTCCTATATCTTTTAACTCTTGTCGATTGTAGTTAGCCTATGTGGTAAGTACGTATTATTATTATTATTATTATTATTATTATTATTATTATTATTATTATTATTATTATTATTATTATTATTATTA
>JAOSBL010000212.1:10618628-10632275 GCA_027568915.1 Erythroxylum roraimae
TAATAATAATAATAATAATAATAATAATAATAATAATAATAATAATAATAATAATAATAATAATAATAATAATTAAACATAATAGTAAAAAATAGTGGCTGGAGACAGGAACGACTTGTCCTTGTCCTCCCTTTTTGGGGAGGACAGAAATTTGTGTCCCTGTCCCCCAGAGACAGGGGACGGGGACGCGGAGACAAGAAGCAAATACTTATGGAGACAAGATTTTTCTGTCTTGTCCACTGTCCCCGGGGACGGGGACACTATCCAAACGCTATGTTAAGTCACAGTTCTGTTTTGAAACCTAGACCGGACCGGCCGGTTCAACCTGTGACCGGTCAGCTATCCGGTCCGAGTGATCCCTAAAAATCAGTCTTCAATTGAATCAGAGCGAACTGGTGAGAACCGGTCAATTAATAGGTTAAACCGGGACTGGTCGAACCGGTTAGCTACTGGTTTAATTATTTTTTTTTAATTTTTTAATTTTGCTTTTTTATTTCATGTGTTTTTTAATTCTTTCAAAAGTAAAACCCACATTTTCTCCAGAAATCTAACGGAAGTATAGAAATTTATATTATTTGGTATATTTTTTTATTTTTTTAATATTACTAATATTATATATAATTATTGCATAATTATAACGTCACACCGATTCGATCGGTGGTCGAACCGGTCAAACCAATGATTAATAAAGCCTCCGATTCGACGTCCAATTTAAGTTTCAAAACTTTGGGTCCCAGGGCAGCTGTCCATCTTCGTGTGCTATTCTGTGGCCTCTCTATATTATATATAGATGAGACGGAGAGAACACTGGATAACAAATGGAAATAAGAACAGTGGAATTGATTCTTTGGCCAAGTAGAACGTTGGGTCGATGGGGGTGGATGAATTTAAATTTTGAAAAAAGTGAAAATGGAAGGCGGCAAATTCGGCAGTCTTTTGAATTTTTGTATGTGTCGCATTCCCTCCATCTGGACATACCAACTTTTCTTGTTTTTGTCTTCTAGTGTTCATTGTTATGCATAATATCCTTTTACCTAACAGCACAAACCACACCAATTCACTGTCTTCTTCTCTCTTCCATTATCTTGATATCCTGCCAACGCTTTACTACCAGTTTCCATTTTTCCTTTGAATCTTCTCGAAACACATACAGGTCAGTAAACTATTTTTCTATTCTTTGCTTTGTTTCCGTCCAAATTGATCCTAAGTTATTATTGATGCTCTTCTTTTTTCTATATCTGAATGTCTCACGCTTCATCTCTTGTTTAAATCTTGTACGCGCTTGCAATTAATTGATCTGTTTTTATCAATTGTTTAGACATCATAAATGCCTGCACCCTGAGAGTAATCGTTATCATTATGTTAATGCTGGGTATTATTACTGGTCCTGTGGCTCCGATTAATGAATATGCATATTTGTTATTATCATTCTCGAATTCCTTGGAAAATTAACAAAGAGGTAACTGAAACGGAGCTGCAAACATCGTAATCCAAACGAATGATATGGGTCGAGACTGTAAGGATTTTGATAATTAGATTGCCTATGTTTAGATCATGATAATGATTGTAAACTGATCTTTCTAGTTTTGTTAAATTAATCAAAGGATTTTAAGCTTTTCGTTGTAAATCTGCGATGTGAAACTTGAGTGTGTGCTTTAGTGAAACGTGAACTCTTGAATTTGTTGCTTTCAGGTATTGAGCAAATCGTTGAAGGAGGGCTTCGAATTTCTCGATCAAGAAATGTCATCTACGGTAAAGCCATCTGAAACTCGGCACCAGCTTTAGTTAGTCGAAATTGCAAAATTTTATTGCTTAGATTGATCCATCCTGGGCGTTCACAGTCTTAAGGTTTTCGATTTGCAGGTTGCTTTGAATTCTGAATCTGGCTGTAGCCCTGTCTCCCCACCATTGACACCTGATCGTGTTGGAAATTTTGATTTAAACAAGTCCGATGATCATAGTTCCGATGTCTTATTGAGGGGACGTTCCAGTTCATCTTCACCAGTGTCAGACTTTGAGATACAATCAATCAACTCCTCTGGGGATATCTACTTTAGCCTCCCAATAAACTCCGATCAAAAGAAACTCCACCAGAATATTGTCGGGTTGGGTACCGAATTTCCGTTTTTGGGACAGAAACTCGAATTGGATGCAGAAGACAATGGGGAGAGCATGTTGAACACTAAGCAAGAAGGAACTGGTCGTTTATTGCTTGGGAAAATTGCCAAGAATGAGGAAGAAGTGAGAGTTTTGATGCAAAAGCTCCAGCATTCAGAAAACGAAGTTACGAGGTTGAAGAGCGAGCTTCAGAAAAGTGCATATCTTAAGGAACTTGTTGAGACTTTGCAAGCTCAGCTAAAATCAGCACATAAAGAAATCGAAATGAGGGAAGTTGAGCTTGAAGCGGAGAAAAGTAGGGTATTGGTGCTGCAGAAACAAGTAGTTGAGGATACATCTGCGTTAAAGGGTCAGATTAAGATGGCACAAGAGGATTTAACTACTTTGCAGGCCAAGCTTGAGTCGGAGAGTAACAAGGTTATGGAATTTAAGGATATTATATTACAGTATGAAAGAGACATTGCTGATCGTGACCATGAGCTGAGGCTATTAAATCTTTCACTGTGTGAGACGCAGGGAAATTTCTCTGACCAGAAGTTGCGACTGGAGAATGATATAAATGTTTTGTTAGACAAGGAAAAATTGTTGGAGGAGAGGGTCGGGAAATTGGGACAAACAAGCAAAACTCTGGAGGAAGAATTACGGAAATGTGAAAATGAGAAAACGGAAATGAAGGGGTTGCATGAATCCCGGGAGATTGATTTGCAGCGGGAGGTGAGCCAACTGAAGATAGAACTCCTTGAAAGAGAAGGACATGTGGAGATTTTAAATAAGAACTTGGACAATCTAAAGTTCAATTATGATATGCTGATGGCAGCTAAAGATGAGATGAATGCTAAGGTAAGCACACTCATTGCAGATTTGGATTCCAGGGACAATGAGAGGGCAGAAATGGCCGAGCAGTTGCGAATAAAGAATGAGGATCTTGTTGGTATGTCTCAACATTGGCAGAAACAGGTAGATGAATTAAGGTTGAGAGTAGAGGAGTTAGAGGGTGAGGTGAATAGGCAGAAAGTTGAGATTTCTAATGGGGCTGAAGAAAAACGTGAGGCAATAAGGCAGCTTTGTTTTTCTCTGGATCATTACAGGAGTGGGTATAAAGAACTGTACCAAGCATTTGTGGGATACAAGCAGCAAACGGTAATGGCTTCATAAAATCCTCAAAAGTTTTTCGTTGATTAATTAGTCGGGCATTAAGATGCTAGTCTCTGTTTCCCCTCCTTTTTTTTTGTGTATGGTTGAAAACTCGGTATACTCTTTAGACCTTTAATGAGCTTGATGATGCAATTCATGAGGTAGATTGGTGTACTGTAAGGAACTACAATGCTAACCAGCCTAGTTGCTATTTGTCCAACTTTAGCTGGGGTCTGCCATGCTGTAACTAAAATCATAACAATCAATTGCAATATAAGTCATCTTGGGGGTGTAAGGACCAAGATTCAAAGACAAACAAATCTATGCTCAAAACCTTGACGCATGGGTGCTAAGTAGTGAATTATTTCTTTGGCGGCAAGGCTGGCACCGCTTGGTAAGGTCATCTTAATTGTGGTATTGTTTGGTCTCACTTTTCTACGGTGTGGGGTTTCCTGTTTCCATGCCCTGGTCCAAGGGGGAAGTCTCCAAAAGGCTGACTATTCAGCCTTTGTTTAACATTTTATTGTTAAAGTAATAAACAAAGACTGGACGACATGATATTGCTGCGCGTGTTTTCCTTCCTCCATTGCGATGATGAAGTGGTCGTTACATTTTATGGTTAAAAGTGGTCGACGGACAGGTTCTTAAATCTAGAAAGTCAATTCTTAAAATCTCGAAGATTGACTTCACTCCTTAATCACCTAGCTGAATATAATAGCATATCAAAGGGAACGCAAAACAGACAATAAAGGATACTTGTGGCTACAAATTATACGGCACTGTTTATTTTTCTTTTCTTAATTTGGGTGATGGTCATGGTCATGGTCATGGTAATGACTTACAAAATATTCTTATATGTTATGAATTGTACATTTTATGGGATTTAGTTTTAGGAGATTATGGATGAGGAGCGAGCTAAGAATCAGTCACAACAGGCCTCCTTAAATTCTAGTCAATAATGGAAGCCAAGACTTCCAAAATTCCAAGAGAAGAATCTTAAAATTTCTCATCTAAATTTTAAAGCCAAAGACTTAAAAATTTGATAATAAAATTTAATAAAACACAGATTCTAGTTTAGTCTTTAAATAATTAGAATTAATTTTAAAATTTTGCTAGTCACTTTATGCTATTTTTATTAATATTTTTAATGAAAATTTTATGCGATATTATTAGAACCCAAGTTAAACACAATTTAAAATAAAATTATGCATGGGGTAATTAATGAAATTGAAGAATGGAATAATTGAAAGAAAATAAATTTAAGTTAAGAGATAAAATTAAAAAGAAAATTTTCTATACAAAATAAAAGGAAAAAAAAGAACATTGAAGTCTAGGGAGAGAAATGAGAATCCAAACGGAGTTGACAGTGAATGGTGGAATTTCTGGATGGATAGAACGGTCTAACGGGGGATGTTGGAGGAAGTTACACGTGGCATATTACAGCTGGCAGGATTGACAACGTCATTCAAAAGTCATTATTGAGAAGTCAGAAGGCCATGACTTTAAGCTTTTCTTTTGCTTATGGGGTGTAATTAAGTCTGTCTGAAATTCTTACATAGTACTCAAATCAAATGTTTCTGTGCCTTTTTTAATAATAACACTGAAATTAAATTAAAAAGAAGACGTGAGGAAGAGTCGAAGAAAACAATTTGTGTCGACATACGACGTGTGAAGTAGGAGGTTGAGCTTTAAGTGCTTTCTACTCCCTCCCTCTCTCTCTCTCTCACACACACACACACGCCAATACAAACATTTTCTTCCCCCACTATTTAGAAGAAGAAGAAGAGCAGATGTTTCATTTTGCTATTTCTTGAACATTCATCTGTTGATTGAAACTTTCCTTCTTTTCTGTTCTTAATCATAAAAACTAGTTTTGAATCACTAGTCTGTATGGCTTGTTAAGACAGAGAGATATCATATTGTGGGCCTTTTGGGCGGTGTGTAATAGAATGGTGATCTGATCCACGACAACCACAACAAGGTTAAGGAGAAGGAAGTCATCTGACTGCAACATATCAAAGGTTTGATTCTAATTGTTTCTCTTTTAAACATTCTATCGTGTTAGAAGTTACATGCTTGTTTTTTAATTCTCTCTTTGTTAATAGCCTATATGACGCCTTTTCTTATTTCTATTCCAGATTTCTTTTATCTACCATCGGGCTTGTAATTTAATTTCAGCAGCTTCTGTACAGTTCCGAAATATGTGTTTTCCCTTCAAATTTCAAAATTTCATGACTAGTTCTGCAGTTTTCTCCAACTAAAAGAGGATGTTAATTCTTCTTATATTTTCGTTGCTTTGTAGTTTGAATTGGCTTATACTACACAAAGTTGTTTGCTTTTCTTCTTTGTTAGAACAAGAGAGTAATGTCAGTTACCTTGACTATGAGCTGGAAAATTCAAATTTTATTAGAAAAATCTTATTTACAATGTTTTATGTTTCTAAGAAAGGCTTCAAAAGCACATGGTGATCGCTGAATTTGGTTACTAGCTCTTTGCGGCATTCATTCTGCTTTTGCTCATGATAGAAGGTGGTGTATAGTCTCTTCGTTTCGATTATAACTAGCTCTGTGTACGATGATGGTTGAATCTACTTCACGTTTATTTACTTAATATCATTATCAGGAAGCAAGTTAGATCGAAGGCCCCCAACCTTCAGACCATACCTATATATAAAGGAGGAGGATCATGATTACTGCAGGGACTGCCAAGATTCGACTCGTTAAATGCCCCAATTGTGGGCTGATTCTTCCTGAATTGCCGGACATTCCTGTTTATGAATGTGGTGGCTGTGGAAAGCGTCTCCAAGGTACGCATGTCTAAAATTCTCCATTTTTATCCCTCTAAATTAATTAAGCATAGGGGATACAGGACGTTATTATACAGTTTGCTCACCTTAAGCTAGCTATTCCCAGTTAAGAAGTGAACTTCCTAGTATGCTTTGTCAATTCTTATGATCTTAATCTCCTGTGAACTGCTGCCACTTGAATATTGCTTCTCACTACCTTTATTTGGATTGATTAGTTTTCTTGACATTCGAAATCGAGTAAATGATCGTTCGTCATACATATGGACGTTTAAATTCTTATATTTTTGCATATGACGCTTCATTTCGTTCTTAATTCCCCAAGGCTTTATTTCCTTTGCTGTCCGCACTTGCTTAGTTGAACTCCACTTCCCCTTTGATTCTACTTTTCTGAAGTTCATAATTAGTTTTTCGCTTTCATATAGCCAAAGGTGTGAGGAACAAGGCCAAAAGGGCGTTGGAGTTTCAGGAAACTGGTAAGGATGCCCCCCAGAATGATAATTTTGGTTGTGCTTATAAAGACAAGGAGTCTACCAGCTCTAGTCATGAAGCTGTTCTTCATTACTCAGAGGAATGCTCACTGGACCATACTAATTCAAACAAGCAAATGAAATCGGATAGTTGGGACACTGAGCAGCTCAGCAGCGTAAATTTGACAGATGAAGAGCAAAACAACAGAAGTGCTCAAGATGAAGCTGCTTATTTAAGTGACCGGGAACTTGGAAGTTCAAACTTGTCAAATGAAGACCATAACGAGGGTGACAAAAGTAAACGTCAGATATGTGATAATCTCATTCCTGGGGTTGTGAATCTCTCAAAGGGAAGCCCGACTAACCGGAATCAGCAAAACAAGCCTTTGGGTTGCAACTCTGAAGAACCTAGTATTGCCAATGAAGTTTACTCGTCAAAAGAACCTGCTTATCATGGGGTTGAAGAGATTGTCCTGTTTGGTAGTGACAATTCAGCAGAATTCAATGAAGAATGCTTGCCATCTGCAGGAGAAAAAGCCTTAGTAGAGTCAGATGACAATTCTGATTCTCATTTTCGAAAACCTGACCGTAAGAAGTTAGCTGATACAAAAGTAAGTAATAGGACAGCAGGAGCAAGTATTCCATCAGAGATCCTTTTTGATTCTCCTAATGGACAGCTGAAGCACCCCGAGGAAAGTACTCACCATGTGTTTGGAGGTGTAAGGTCCCCAGATACCTTTGAAGCAACAGATTTTGTGAATCCTAGCTCTGAACTTAGCGGTGCCCTTGTAGATTTGTCTAAATCCCCAACCACCAAAAGTTCACGTGCGTATTATGATGATGGTATCTCTTCATGTGAAGGAACTGACGATCAATTGTCCAGTCAACATAAACATTCATACAGAAGAATGCATAGGCCTGCCCGTCATGCTGCTTCTGATGAGACACTTAGAAGGGAAAAGAAACTTGCAAGTGATACTTTGCAAAGGCAAATTATGTTGAGAAATTATCCATCATATCTGTCTGAAAAGACAAAAAATGACAGGGATCCAGTAAGACTTCGCCGTCCAGTTGCAGATTGGAGAAGATTACAAGAAGGTGATGGTCAATCAAAACTGCTTTTGTGTCAAGGGAATATGGCTGCTGACTATGAAGCTGGTGGTCCTTCCAACCGATTGGATAATGAGGTCCACTCCAGTTCATATGACAGGATTGCATGCACTGAACAGGAGAAGTTGACGTTGTTAAGAATTGTTCACGAATTGCAGGATCAGCTTACCAGAGTTTCTTTCTCAAATGAAAAAACAAACAGAGGGTTGTCTATTAGAACTGCGCAAGATTATAATGTTGGTGAGTGTCCCGCAGAGGAAAACTTTTATAATTGCTACGGTTGTGCTCCTAGAGTGAGAGAGTTAAACAATTGGCCTCTCCAGAACAAACATTGGAGAATGCCTTTCTTAGCAGAGGCAATAAATATTAGGCGCCAAATTGATCATTCGTTGTGTTGCTGTCCTAATGAGTGGCAGCGATCAGCCCAAGTGCCTCCCTCTGGCTTGCGTAGTAACAGGGGGTCATGTAGTCTCCACCCTAACACTAACTTGTATCGCTCTTCTTCCTCGAGTCACTTACGACACATGAACCCCGAACTTGCATATTATAGCCGCAGAGTCAATTCTGGGAATCAGAACCATAGAGATCACGAGGTGAAGAAGTACTTGAGGGAGAAACATTACTCTGCTAAGAGGTACATAAGGCCTATGGCAGGCGGGGCTCCTTTTATAACTTGTCTTCATTGCCAAAGTCTGCTCCGTCTACCTTCAGATTTTCTTCTCATTAAAAGAAGGTGCCATGGGGTGATATGTTGCACTTGTTCTAAGACACTTAAGTTTACTCTTGTTAACGGATCTCAGCTAGTTCCTTACATGGCAAGCACCGAAGCTCCTCCACCAAGTGAGGTTGATGACGCTAATAGTGCTACGACTACTGTTAGGAGGAGGAGGAGGAGGAGGATATTGGGTGAAAGTGACAATCAGCTCGCAGAACTCATGTCATGTTCTGATGATGGAGTCACTGTCTGCAAAAGCAACTCCACCACCACCAGAGACAAGGAACATTCATCATTCAACGACATTCCAACTCAAAAAAATGTGCCTCAAAACAAGCATAAGCATGCTGCTGGAACCGCTTCAAGGAAAGGTTCTCCTGAACAGCGGCAGACTGGAGGTTCGCCACTCCATCGACTTATGGGATATTCATCACCAAGACATGTCATATACGGAGGTGGTGGGCCGTCTGGCGTTGGGGCGGATGCTCAGAAGAGCACCTAAGACGTCCATTTACTTCATTTAACCAAAACATTATACTTTTCTTCTCTACAGTGACGGACAGACGGTGGTGTGGTATGACATGTTTCTTTTTCTGTTAGTTTGTAGAGCTTCGGCGTATGGAATTATGTATTTCTTATAACTAGTGTTTTGAAATTCGGACCGAACATCGAATCGGAGACCTTACTAATCACCGATTTGACCGTTATACAATAATTATATTTAATTATATATAATATTAATAATATTAAAAAATACAAATATACCAAATAATAAAAAAATAAAAAAATAAAAAATTTATTGAACCAGTGGTCGGACCGGTCGAATTGGTTTGACCGGTCAATTGACCGGTTCTCACTGGTTCAATTGAGAACTGGTTTTTAAGAGTGAACCAGACCGGATAGCTGACCGGTCACCGGTCAAACCGGCCAGTCCGGTCTAGTTTTCAAAACATGGCCTATAACAAAACATTGGTCATTTCATCATGAGTACAACATGTTTGGTTTTTCATAAAAAGAGAGTGTTTTAACATATTTAATATATAATAAGTGGGTCCCACAATAAATCAGGTAGGCATCCAGTTGAAAGTATGGGTCTCGGTCTCCTCACTATTGTGATTCTGCAGCATTGGCGGCCACCGGCTAACCTCGTCTTTAAATTAAAAAAAAAGATTAGTAACTCGTAAAAGCTTTCAAAAAAAAGCTCAAACTGCTACAGTAATTTACGCTTTCAGCTGCATGCTACCACCTGTTCTCTTACCAGCCTTCTGATTTTTGTTACCCGTTAACTGACGCTTCTCTCTCGCCTCTTTGCACCACCTTCCGGCCCCGAGGTCTTCACTGGTTCTGACATGGACCCCCTGACTAAGAGGGGCAACGCAAGAGGGAGGATGAGCCTCTCACCCTCCCAAAGCCCTCCTACAGCGCAGCGGTGACCGGTGACTCCATAATTGATACGACTCCCGGCGAAGGCGATTGGCTTGATGAGGATGACATCAATGTAGAAATGGAGACATACAGGTGTCGGGAGAGGAAGGTGGAGGAATCTTTCTATCCCAAAACATCAGGACAAAACTTGACAACCAGTGGGCGAAGGCTGTCGTCATCAAGCTGCTCAGCCGCCTGAAAGGATACCGCCTCCTCTGTTCCTGACTACAGTCCATGTGGCTCCCAAAGGGATAAATGAAAGTTGTGGATTTAGACAACGACTATTTCCTGGTTAAATTCAAGAAAGACGATGACTATATCAAGGCCTTGACACAAGGCCCCTGGGTTATTTTCGGCCAGGTTCTCTCAGTGCAGCAATGGTTGGCGTCCTTCCGGCCTTCCCAAGGGGTAGGTACTCTCGCGGTAGTCTAGATAAGGATTCCCGACTTATCCATCGCCAGATATCACCCGGCGATCTTAACTGCCATAGGAAATTTGGTTGGGACGACAGTTCGTATAGATGAAGCTACGTTGCAGTCGAACAGGGGGAAGTTCGCGCGCCTGGCAGTAGATGTAGATCTGAGTTCACCTCTGCGGCATAGCATCGAGCTCGATGGCGAGACCCTCTGGATTGCGTATGAAGGGTTACCCCAAGTCTGTTTTACGTGTGGGAGGATCTCGCAGGCTACCGAATCTTGCCCACAATGTCAACCCCCGACACCAGACCCCCTCCACCCTCAGGCAAGTGTAGTGCGCCAGAGACAGTGAGTGCTACCCCAACTTCGTTCAGCCCCACAGTGGTAGGAAGCACTCAGGGGTATCATCCTTGGACATAGGTGCAGCGGCGCACCACTCGACAGTCAGCCCAATGTTCGACTCTAGCAGGCTCTCGCCCCTCCTCGCAACGGTCGAATCCGGACAGACGTGATTGCGAGGTGACTCAGAGAAGAGGGTCGTGCTATTCTCTCCTAGCAGCCCAGGACGACTTGACAACGGAGGGTGACGTTCGACAGGCAATCCCATCTCCCAGCAACTTATTTGGAGCAGCGCAACATTTCACAGTGGAGGTAGCGGTAGGAAAAGGCAAACAGCCACAGTTGGGGCCTGTTTTCCAAGCCCACGGGCCCCCTAGCCATATGAAGAAGCAAGGTAAAGGAAAATCTACTGGTCCACTTCACATTAGGAAGGGGAAAACCTCCCAGGCCCAAACTATCTTCAAGGCCCAATCTGCCTTCGACATCAGGGCGTCTTTTGAGCCTCCGATTAATATCCAACCCACCCCACAGGAACAACATATAGCGATTGAAATCCCCTCTCATACAGAAATGGTTTGCGAGGCCCAAATTATCATGGATAGCGAATCGAGTGGGGTTTCCCGACTACAGCTAATGGAAGGCATTGAGGCACCGCAGGAGAGTTGCTTCCTGTGTAAGGACCCCACAATCCCTTTAATCAGTTCCCCAGATGCAGGAGCCGGGATGGATGTTACGGAAGAATTGACTCAACAGGCCACTGCAGTTGAAGGACTTGACTCGACGACTCTGGAAGTCGACTTCCAGACCGCCCTAGTGGCAGGTACGGCTAGTGTCCAGTTTCCTTTTTTAATGCTTTTATATCTATTATCATCTGGAATTGCCAAGGAGCAGGTGGAACCTCGTTTTTTAACCATCCTGCACAATGATTTGGGTACGTATAATCCTGGTATTTTAGTATTACTGGAAACCCGTATAACTGGATCTAGGGCTAACGCTGTAGTACATACTTTAGGTTTTGATTTTTCTTTTCGCGTAGAAGCTACCGGGTTCTCGGGAGGGATCTGGCTTCTGTGGAAGGCGAAGTTTGACTTAACTATTGTCGTCGCTCATCGGCAATTTGTGCATACCACTATTACACATGCTTCTCGGGCCTTCGACTTTACGGCTATCTATGCTAGCCCGTAAATGGCCACTCAAAAATTGCTCTCGCCAGTCCTTCATCGGCTTGGTCAATCTATCAGTCGCCCTTGGCTCGTAGGAGGTGACTTTAATGCCAAGCTCGCCCAGACAAATAAACGTGGAGGGGCCGTTTCAACTAGAGTGGTGAACAAATCTTTTCAAGATTGGGTGCACGGGTGCGGTCTGCATGACCTAGGTTTTATAGGCTCCAAGTTTACGTGGAGGAGGGGCACGATCCAAGCCCGACTGGATAGAGTTTTTGGATCTACAGCTTGGATGCAGGAGTACCCTCAGATGGTGAACCTTCATTTACCTTTTATGGGATCGGATCATCGGCCCCTTATGATCAATATACACAGGGCCTCTCCTCGTAAAACGGGGACTCCAGCGTTCCGTTTCCAGAATGTTTGGCTAACTCACCCTGGCTTTGATGATGTGGTGATGAAGTATTGGGTACCTACAGAAGAGTCGATGAGTAAGTTGCTCAATACGTTCTCCAAACATCTTTTGAGATGGAATCATGAGGACTTCGGTAATCTGTTCCATAAAGACTTGAAGCGCGCCTGAAGGGCATTCAGTGGGCCATGGTAGCTCACCCCACTGAAGACTTACTGGCTTTGGAGGATAAACTTTGTGAGGACCTGACCCAAGTTCTTTGCGAGGAGGAAATCTTTTGGCACCAGAGAGCTCGGTGCGATTGGATTTCAAAAGGTGACCGTAATACGAAATATTATCACACCATTACCCTCGCTAAAAGAAAGAGACTGAAGAATGAGTGCCTGCTTGATTCGAATGGCATGCAACTTTCAGACCCGGACCAACTGGGCCTTCTAGCCAGGAATTTCTTTGTCCAGCTTTATACCACTGATGTAGGCCCTCTGCCTACCTTTCCGATCTAGGGTGCCTTCCCGTTGAATTCAGCAGATGGGCTCCGTGATCTTAATCGTCCGATCCACGACCTTGAAGTCCAACAGGCAGTTTCCAATACGAACCTAAATAAAGCTCCAGGGGTCGACGGTTTTAATAAGCTTTTTTTAAAAAACAATGGACTCAGGTCGGGCCTAGCATAGTGGATCTTATGAAGGAAATCTTTAGCATAGGCCGGTGGGAAGACGACATAAATCAAGCTTTTCTGGTTCTTATACCTAAAATTCCCACCCCTACTACTATGTCTCACTTCCGTCTGATCAGTCTCTGCACGGTGCTCTCTAAAATCATCGTTAATCATCTCAAGAACCAAATGGAGCATATCGTGAACGAGACTTATTGCAGCTTTATTCCGCGTAGGCAAATCACTGACAATATTATCATTGCTCAAGAAGTCATACATTCGATACGCAAGAAAAAAAGGCATACCGGCTATCTGGTGATCAAGGTGGATCTGGAAAAAGCTTATGATCATCTCTGGTGGGATTTTATCCACAACACCCTGATGGACATTAGTCTTCCGGATCCTCTTATTTCTGTCATTATGAAATGTGTAACTACGGTTACTATGCAGGTCGCTTGGCAGGGTAAGCCGACTAGCCCCTTTAAGCCCTCACGACGACTTCGTCAAGGAGATCCCCTTTCGCCTTATCTCTTTGTGCTTTGGATGGAACGACTCGACCATCTGATCTCCCATGAGGTGGCCCAAGCTCTTTGGAAGCCGATTCAGCTGAGCCCTACCGACCCGCCTATATTGCATCTCTTTTCTGTGGACGATCTGTTTCTTTTTGCTGAAGCCACTGAAGCCCAAACGCAGATAATCGCGCATACCCTTGAGGTGTTTTGTCACTCTTCTAGACAAAAGGTCAACCTTGAGAAGACTCAAGTTTATTTCTCCAAAAACTTCTCCCTCACAAAGGCGCAAAAGCTTAGGCAGAAATCAACGTCCCTTAGGTTACCTCCCAAGCAGCATCTTTGTTTACCATCGTTGGCTTGACTCCACTTTGCTCA
>JAOSBL010000212.1:10650304-10665826 GCA_027568915.1 Erythroxylum roraimae
TGCTTCTTCTTTCTCCCAATTAGAGAAGGGATACCCAAGTATCTCCCATAGTCGATAGGCGTGTTTACCCCTAAGATAGCTTCCACTGCACGTCTTTCAGAAGGTTTTGTATTCTAACTGAACATAATGCCTGACTTCTGAAAATTAATAGCCTGCCCCAACGCTGCTTCATAGATGGCGAGTGTCCTCTTGATGTGTTGTCCTTCAGTAGTATTTGCACGAAAGAATAGGAAGATGTCGTCTGCGAAGAAAAGATGAGAGACACTAGGACTGCCTGGACAAATAGTCACACCATGTATATCCCCTCGAGCCACGCTCTCCCTTAACAAAGCAGATAAACCTTCAGCGCAGAGGATGAACAGATACGGAGACAAAGGATCTCCTTGCCGCAAACTACGCTTCGGTGTGATAGGTCCTACTTCAGAACCGTTAAACGCCACCGAATAACACACAGTAGTGTCGAAACCTAACTTTAATAGGATGAAACGGAGATAATCCCAATCTACTCTGTCATAGGCTTTGCTTATATCGATTTTAAGAGCTGCTTCCCTGTGTTTTCCTTTCCCTTTGTTCTTTATATAGTGTATGATCTCGAAAGCTACCATAATATTGTCGATGATGAGCCGACCTGGGACAAAAGCCGATTGCATGGGAGAAATGATCTTCAGGAGCAAAGTTTTAAGACGGTTCGCAATCACTTTGGCTATAAGTTTGTATATGACATTACACAACGCTATGGGTCGAAGATCTTTCGTACAAGTAGGATTGTCTTTTTTAGGAATCAGAACAATCACCGTATCATTTAGTGTATCCGGAAACTCACATTGCTCCATCCAATTTCGGCAATTTTCAAAGAGGTCAGCTCCCAAAATAGGCTAACACTTCTGGAAAAACATTGGGTTCATACCATCGGGTCTAGGAGCCTTATCCGGGTGCTTGTCGAACATTGCTATCTTCAACTCCTCAAGCCACACAGGAGCTAAAAGGTAGTCGTTGTCCTCTTGATTCACCACCGAAGTAACAGAGGCAAAATATCTGAAGTCAGTACCTCCCGATGCTGAAAAGAGTTGATTAAAATAGTCGAGGATGACATTGCCTATACCTTCATCGTCCAGGACTTGCTGACCATTGTCATCCATTAGTGAAGTAATATGATTCAAACGTTTCCTCTCTGAGGCTTGAGCATGAAAATATTTCGAATTGGCCTCCCCATATTGCATCCAAAAAATCTTTGACCTTTGCTTCCAATAAATGTCTTCCTGTGCTAGAAGACAATTGAGATCAGCTTTATGAGTTCGAAGGGAAGCGTACTGATGGTTTTTACGGGATATTTCCATCTTCCTCTTGATAGTCTTAATGCGTGCTGAAAAGTTAGACCCTAAATGCTTCTGCCAATTTAGCAAACTGATGCCACATTCCTTAATCCGAGCCAGAATATTCAGTTCGACATTGGCCACCCAAAACCCCGAAACAAACTCAGAGAAACCCTCCTCAGCTAGCCATTTATTCTCAAATCTAAAATGACTAATCCTCTTTGCTGGAAACCGTCGTGCAGCCACCAACTTGATGGGATTATGATCAGACGTGGCACACACCAAATTGTAAAGTTTATGAAAGGGAAAATTATCCATCCAATCCTTGTTAACAAAAGCACAATCTAACCTCTCCAAGATACGAGAGTTTGAGTCTCTTCCTCTTTCCCAAGTGTAGCCAAATCCAAGAAGAGGAACTTCTACAAGGTTACAGTCCGTGATACATTGCTGAAATCCTTCCATCAAAGAGCTAGGATAATCCACTCCGCCCAATTTATCATTAATGGACAAAAGATTATTAAAATCTCCGAAACAAACCCAAGCCAAGTTATGAAGGCGGGAAAGAGAGCAAAGGAGCTCCCAACTAGCACGTTTTCTAGCGTAATCGGGGAAACCATAAAAACCAGTAAGACGCCATTTGAGATTATTCGAACCATCAATAACCAGATCAATATGGTTGTTTGAATAGCCTATAACAGTAGCTAAGACAGCACTCATCCATAACATGGCCAGACCGCCGCTGCGGCCAAGTCGGTCAACACAGAAATAGAAATCATACTTCAACATATTTTTTATTTCTTCGATCTTAATAGAATTCGCAATAGTTTCACTTAAAAAGAGAATGCAAGGCTTGTTGAATCTAACTAGGTCCTTCAGAGCACGAACTGTCTAGTGGTTGCCTAATCCACGACAGTTCCAAGCTATGTAACTCATGGCTCTCGGCAGGTCTGCTGAGCAAGACCGGCCGTTGGTAATTGATGTGGGGTGGTAGACACAATCATATCTTCTGTGTTCATCTCCTCTACAACAATAATTCCTATGTTTCCTTGTCTGGGACATTTTTTAGTTTCCTCCATATCCATAACCGAGGCTTCTTTATCATTTGGCCCAAAAATATTGATAGCTACCCGTTCTGTTTTACTTCCATTAGAAGCTGAATGATTATGGCCCACATTAGAAGTAGATCCTGCAGTGGATTTTAGTGTGATCTTCTTCGGATAGAAAGAAAAATTATTGTCGTTCCTGTGCTGATTCTTCTTTGCATATTGAGGATAATTGGAATCTCGATTTAGTTTAGCAAAATCAGCGCCAATCTCATTCTCGAGATCTCGTTTCCATTGCACCGTCTGTCGTGCAGTTCGAGCCCGTACTTCTGCATGGATTTCCTCCGGCCATTCTCGACAAAGCTCCTCCTCCGACCTTTCAAGTAACTTGAGATAGTTGGATTCGCTATGCCCTATTATGCCATAAAGATAACATATAAGAGGAAGACGTTCATAGCTAAAAGTTATTTCTATTAGTGCCGCTCCCTGTTTTCTTATACTCTTTCTCCTCATGAGCGGTTCTTCCACGTTTATCCGAACCCGAACTCTCTTATAGCTATTCCATGAGTTGCGTCTATGCGCTGTGTCGTATTCCAGATAGGTTCCCATCAAGTTCCCAATGTTTTTAGCCAATGTCTCCAACGCAAAACCCAGAGGGAGACCATGAAATTGTACCCAAATATCAGTATTGGTGAAATCAACATCCGACGGGTTCTCCCCTTCCTTCCATTGATGAACTAACAAAATGCACTTGTTAAACGACCACGGCCCTCCAGCTAACATCTTCTTCGTGTCGAAATGGTGATAAAACTGAATTATGTAGAGGTTATTGTCATTCATCAGTTTGATGTACGCTCCCCGCATAGGACGCCACAGACTCAACAACGTTCTTTCTAGCGCCTCTGCGTTAATCGCTCTTTCGCCCACCAGTTTTCCTAACAGACATAGCTCATAATTGATCTCCTCCCTTTGAATATCTTCCGTAGGTATCACAAACTCAACGTCTTCTTTCTCCCGGATAGATAGTTTCTGCAAACCTGATTCCATGATGCTGAAAAGAAAGACAATAAAAGCAGATTGTTAAGAAAACTCCCAAATCTCACCATGCACATTCAAGGCAGGACCAAAACTTGCACTCTTTTAAGAGAGAACGAGAGGCAAGACATGTCAAAGTTTTTTATTAAGGGTCCACAATTCATATACCTAATAATAAAATTGAAATTCGTTCTTAAATCGGTCCATAAATCAAGCATAGGTTTCATTAATTTTGATCAAATGTGTTAATGCTCCTGGTAATTTGTTTATTGGCTGAGGAACAAACAGAAGGATGGAGCAGAATAGGTTAATTTTTGGGCCTACAATGATACCCCATTCTAAACAACTTTCAACTAACCCCACCACGTCTGCCTGCCTGCCTCTCTATCTCTAAAAATTCGACCATTTGATTTTATTTCAATTTTTTCAAAATAAAACAAAAACTAATATATTTATATTTATATTATTAATATTAATTATATATTAGATATAACTTAGGATAGATTATTTTTAATTAATTAAATTTATTTTAATCTCTTATATAATATTTATTAATAAATTATCAATAAAATTATTTTATTTTATTGAAATAAATAATTTAAAATTAAATTTTATTTAAAATATATTTAATTAAATTTTATTTGAATATATATATTTTGAAGATATTTTAAATTTAATCGTATTTATTAATAATTATTTAATCAATTTTATTTAATTTAATTATAAAATTAATTAAATTAAATTATTCATAATTTTTATTAATAATTAATTTAAATTAATTAAATATATAATATTAAATTAAATTATTCATAATTCTTATTAATAATTAATATATCAAATAATTAAATAATATATATTTAGTTGATATAGATTGCTAAAGGAAAAAAAAACAAAAATCACTTTTTGTAATTTTCGTAAATTAAAAAAATAAAAAATCAAAATTAAAAATAGGAATTAAAAACCTAAACTGAAAGATTAGGTTATATTAAATTCTTTCTCACATCGAATTTGTCCTGTGCAGACATAGCAATGGCATGTTCTCTTTTAGACTCTGTGTTCCTCTATTAGTCTTTTCATCTGAACAGTTCATGCCATTGTTTTCTACAAGTTGGAATTTATCTTCCACCCAGTCAGGGAATTCCCTGAAAGCTGTGGTACACGGATCAACTGCTTCTTTGAATTTTCCAATCCTAGTCTCATATGTATTCCGCACATCAATCACCATCTACGTGTAAAATCTGCAACATTAGATATGCTAAGCAAACAAAAAGAAAAGTATTACACGGCTAAGAGGTCAAATTCAATCATTATCCGTGGCTGGTAACTGTAAAAACCGACATTCTAATCCCAATTGCTCTTCAGTTGCATATATGTTGCAAACTATAGGCAACACCTTCACAAATTAATTCTCATAGTTGAAATGAGATACATTAAGCTCATAATTCCAGGTCTCTGAAGCTTATGCCCAGGTATCATATTGCTAGCCATCCTAAGTTAATTTTAGTAGTATAAACCAAAACATACTCTTTCGACATAGAAAATTAGCCAATAGCTTTCACATTGCATTTTCCAAAAAGCATTTACAGTACAAATGCACATAGTCAAGTAAGCGTACTAAACAACATAACACAGAATGGGAAGAAAGAGCCAAGGGCCACCTAGAAGCCAGAACGAGTGCAATCGTAAACCAATGATGTTACTTGAGAACTATCCCCAGCACGTACAAGTTTCAAATTGTGCCCATATCCGAGTCACAACTTCACAATCCAAAGTGAGAGCTAGAAGAGAGATGCAACTAAAAGTTAAAAAAAGGAAATCGATATAAAGTTGACTCAGGGTATTTGGATCACCAATCAAAGCATTCCACTCTTTTGGGCTCACATCCCACCACTTTCAATAAGTGACACAGCAGCCATCCTAAGACTGACAATCTGCATAGACATACAAGCAAAAAACCAACTACCCATTTAGAGATACACTTCCAAAATCGTACACTAAATCGAATACAAAAGATCGAATTCGTATTACAATAAAGCAATACCTCTTTCTTCAACTTGACTCTGTTATGATCAAGGAAAAGGTGCATCATCCCCCGCTGCAACAGGAGAATACTCCTGTGCTTGTGATGGATGAGTTCAGATCACCTATCCCTTGTTGGGTGAGCATCTAGACATAAATTAATGCGAACAAGTGATTTGTTCCCGTGATGGATAGCCTCGTCCTCAGGACTGACAAGTGAGTTCACTTGTCTTAGACCTTTTAGTCAGTCATCACTTTCGATGAATTGACAACTCTTTCAATTGATTCCTCGGTCCCACATATGCTTCTGTTGATACTCTCAAGAGAAAGGATGATTTCACCTAAAACACGCTGAAGAGCGTTAGCTTGGCTAAGTAAGGATTTCATCGGAGCACTGGATCAGCATCAATAACAATAACAAAAGCCGCGTACCAACCCAATAAGAATAAAATTTTATAGGGTTAATTATTACAAAAAGTCTAAACTTTCTTCAAAATTTTAATTATAGTCCAAACTTTAAAAATTAGTAATAAAATAATCAAATTTTTAATTTTTTTCAATTCTAACTTGACATTAATCTCATCGTTATCTGTGTTGACGTGACACTGTCACGTGTCGACCCCCCTCACTAATTAGACACCTCAGTTGGTTTAGAAGAAGATTGTTTGATAAGCGAAATGACATCGTTTAGTTTTGATAGTAAAACGACGACGTTTCAACTAAAATCAGATCTCCTTTCTTCTCCCTCTTTTCTCTGTCGAACTTTTACTTCGAAATCCCTAATCTATAACCTAAAATCCCCCAAATTCCCCAAAGTTAACAAGAGAGTTAAATCGTGCATTGGTGCTTCTTTTATCGCAAAGTTATTTGCTCCATCAGATTAACAAGCATTCTCTGTGATTTCATGCGTGGGTGATTCATAAGAGAGTAATTTCTTCGTCAGGTAAAAACTGAAAATTTCGTTGCCAAACTTCCACTCTAATTCGGTTTTGTATGAAATGGTGTGTTGTTGTATTAGTGTTTCAAATTAGATTATGCTAGGGTTCTGAAAGCACAAATCCAATTTGTTGTACTATTCAATTTGGATTTGTGTTTCCAAAAAATTGACTTGTGTTGTGCTAAGGTAATAAGGTTTCAAATTAGATTGTGCTAGGGTATGATTTGTTTGTTATTGAAAAGAAGGATTGACTTGTATGTGTACATAACAAATTGAATAATAAAAACCTTGAATAATCATACGCTTGGTTTTTAGTATGAAACGTAAGTCGAATAAAAAAAATTAGCGTAATTGAATGCATGATGGTCAACTTACATTTCATCTTGGTGTTTAATGAAAAATATTATTTCTAGTTGACTTGTTCTGTACTCTAATATTTAATATTTGGTTCAACTTGCATTCCATTGGGTAAATACTGAATGCATTCCATTTGGTAATTATTGAAAAAAAATGATTTTTATTGGTAATTATTGAATGCATTCCATTTTGTTTGTCTCAAATTTTTGAGTGTAGTTTCTTATTTGTATGTTGTGGATACATTCTTTTTTAAAGTGGTACATCCACAAAATGACTTGCTTATGATCGTTTCAGTAAGTGATGCTGCTAAGTTGTGAAGTATTGTGAAAAACATTCAGGAAATTTGTAAAGGTGTGTTTCTAGTGCCTTTCTATCATTTAAGTTTGTATTATTATGATGTAGTACTAGCCTTTTATGAAGCTCTTTGCATATGAAAATGTGGGTGTATTATTTTGATGCAATCATACTAACCTATTTCTGTGCATTGTTAGTTATTGCTTCTTCTTTTTTTCTTAGTTGTTGCTTCTTCTTTTCTTTTTGTAATATTTATCATTTCGTATTTAGTCACATTTTACCTTTGCAGATGTTGATCAATTTTGAATTTCATTATGGTGGAGTGTTGGAAACATAGGACAATAAATATGTTGGGTGTAAGATTAAAAGAAAAAAGAATATAGGTATTGATGAACTAAGCATGCTAGTTCTAAAAGGGATTTTTGAAGATAAAGGACATAGAATAATCTTTATGTTTTACAAATTTCCACATGAGTACATTAGAAGCTTGATGGAGTTAGGCCTAAAGCATGACAAGGACATGTTGGATATGCTGAAAAAAATGGAAGAATTGAATTGTCAGAATATTCAAATATACTATGATCATGGTTATGAGAATCCTGCGACAGATGGTTAGGAGTCAAATTTTGATGATGAAGTGGAGCAAGATGAAGGGTTGTTTCAAGTTGAATTGGAGCAAGATGACGTTTACTGTTATGCAGCATAATGATTCTGGTGATGATTTAGTTGATGAGGAGTTCTTTGGAATTGATGATGAAGAATATGTTAATGCTAGAACAAATGAGAGGAGGTGTGCCAAGACTTCGCAAAGTGGGTTTGGATTTGACAATGTTGTTGATGGTGTCAGTGGAAGTGAAAACAATTTCAATGAAGTTGGTGATCATTCAAAGATACTAGAAGAGGATAAAGAAGTTCGCATGATGCAAATAGTGATTATAATGACAGTGATGATGAAATTCAATCACCAGTTCCTAGTGACAATGAAGCATTGATACTAAAGAGGAAATACATTAGTTTTAATCCAAAAGTTAAAGTGATAGATTTTAAGTTTGAAATTGGAATGAAGTAAGGACGAGAAGCAGTTGAGGGAAGCTATAAGGAAATATACAATCATAAATGGGTATAATGTTTCAATGGCGATATTTGTTGTACGAATGGAAGCAGTTTGTGATGCACATTGTCCTTCTCGAGTGTATGCTAGTTGGATTGGAAATAAGAAAACATTTGTTGTGAAGAGAGTCAAAAACACTCAACCTGCAGAGGAATAACCAAGCTAGCCAGAAATGGATTGCCAATGAATTCATACACAAGCTCAGGAGGAACCCCAATTGGCCTACTAGTGAAATGATGGATGATCTTCAATCAAAATATGCACTAAAGGTCACTAAAATTCAATATTATCGTGCTAAATAGGAAGCACTTACTATGCTTCGGGGATCAACGGAAGGACATTATACGAAGTTATGGTCTTATGGACATGAGTTAATGCGAGTTGAAAAAGATGGAAAGTTTATTATTGAATGTGATTTTGATGAACAATCCGGGAGACCAATGTTCAAAAGATTTTGGCCTTGTTTGACAATTATTGAATTGCATTAGTTGTTAACTGATTCTATTAGAGATTAGCTAATAGTTGATTATATTAGCTAATTTAACCAGCGGATAACATTAACTATTTATTAAAGATGTTTAGTAAAATTAGTTATTTAATATTAACTGTTTAAGTGTAAAATAACTTATGAGGGCATGACGTAAAAAAAAAGAATTTATAAGCCCATGATTAGATATTTAATTTTACAAAAATTTAATTTTTTAACTATAATAAAAAAACATAGAACATTCTTAAAAATTTTATCACCATAACATATTTTTTATTTTGTAACCAAAAAGCTTATTTCATTAGTAAAAAGAACCTCCCAAGTTTGTAACTAAAAAACTTACTTCATTGTAAAAAAAATTATCACTATAGAATACATGCACGGTTTTTAGTTATGCATGATTTTTAGTTTGAATTATCCATAATATCACTATAGCATAATTAGCATAATTCAAAAATTATGAAAGGAGGGTATAATTGGTTTTTTACCTATTAATTTTTGCCTGATCAGTAAAAAAGCTCCTCTTATGGAGCTTTTAGAAATCAGCTTATTAGGGTTAAATAAGCTAACCAATAAGCCATTCACCAAAAACATTAATAACTTTTTAAGATGGTCAAAAAGCTAAAAAAAAAACTTATCAGTTGTTTGCCAAACACCTCCTTTATGTGGGTTTCAGTGCTTTGAAGTATGGTTTTCTTGGTGGATGCAGAAAGATTATTAGGTTAGATGGATGTTTTCTAAAGATTTTCCTTGGTGATGCATTATTATCTGTTGTTGGTCGTGATGAAAACAATTAAATGTTTCCTATATGTTGGGCTGTAGTTGAGGGAGAAAACTACTAATAATGGAATTAGTTTATGAGCATTCTTGCTGAAGATCACATAAGTGGAAATTCATGGACTTTCGTAAATGATTAGTAGAATGTAAACTTTAAATATCCATATATCTTATGTTCATTTGTTTATATGATCAAGACTTAATTAATTTATGTGACTATTTGTTTTACAAGGTTTAGTGGAAGCATTAAACAACTTGTTTCCAGAAGCTGAACATAGAAAATGTGCCCGTCATGTGTACGCAAACTAGTCTAGTTTTCATAAAAGGCATACATATAGGACTTTATTTTGGAAAGCGGTGAATTGCATAACACAAGTTGATTTCGATGAGGTAATGGAGGAGTTAAAGAGCTTGTTAGTAAAGGCTTATAAGGATTTTAAAAGTAGGAATCCGGAGACATTAGTGAAGGTCTTTGTGAGCACAAGACCAATATATGAAATAGTACATAACAATATTTCAGAGACGTTTAATGGATTCATTTGTGAAGTTCGTACCAAAAGCTTAATCAGTATGTTAGAAGACATTCAATTTTCTATAATGAATCGAATGCATGAAAAAAGGATATGATGATGAAGAGCACAGATGAGATTTGTCCTAGAGTGAGGAAGAAAATAAAGGTAGCACAATGGAATGCAAGACTACATTATATGTTTGGGATAAATGGAAATTTAAAATTTGAAGTTAGTATCTTTGCGGACAAGTACATCATTAACTTGCAAGCACAAACTTGTCAATGTTTATCTTATTATAGGGAGGATATCCATGTTTATGTGAATCAATGTTATAAGCGTGATTCTTATTTAAAGACTTACCAGTTTGCTATGAAACCCATTAGTGGTCCTAAGTTTTGGCCAAAAACTGAAAATCTTCAGCCAATATTACCTCCACTGATTAATAAGATGCTTGGAAGACCGAAAAGGCAAGAAAAAGGGATCACACTGAAGAACCTCCCAATCCTAACAAATTGACCAAGGTTGGAATACTTATGAGATGTCATCATTGCCATGAAATTGACCACAATATAAGAGGATGCAAAATTAAGAATCAACCTCCAAGCCAACCTGAAAGTGTTAACTTTATATTTATCTTCAATGTGTATAATGTAGTGAAAAAGAGGAAGGCCACCAAAATCAGTATCTAATGACCCCCCTTCACCTAGTATTCACAATCAGTATCTACAGGATCAAATACTTGAGATGAGAATGGTTAGTTAACTTTAGTATAAAATTTAAGTTGTTTTCTAACTTATATAACATTATAATTCTTTTTGTTTTTATAGGCACATAGAGGATATGGAGTAACATTTGGGGAAGTTTCTGGGAATACTAATTTACAGTAAGTCATTTAAATTCGTGTTTATACTACGTATATGTAATTATAAGGGAGATGACAATATTTACATAATTGGTTGCTTATACTTCATAGATGGGTGAGGGTCAATGTCAAGTGTTACAACCTCCCAATACTAACACAACAACAACAAAAGCATCCCAAAGTACACCTGCTAATACAACTCAACCGAGGAGAAGGATCAAACTAATGGCTAAAAGATCTGCTATTAGGAAATCTTTATAGTTGGTGAGTATTACTTCATTACCTAATTCAATGTTAACTCTTTCCAATCTCGACCTAAAGTTGGGTCAAGTTGAATGTCAACTACACCTTAGAGACTTTCACTACCAAATTTGGTGTGAGAAATATGAAAATGTGTAATGATGAAAAAGAGCAGAAGGAAGATTGCCTACTAAATTTCAAACATATATATGTACTGACACTGAATCATTAGACAAATGGCATAATCAAAACAAGGTTTAATGGCTTTTGTGATAGATCCAAACTATGTATATATACTTATAAACAAGAATGCAGGAAGATTTAATTATTTGTTGTTGATGAAAAATTGCTCTCGATTTCGAATAGAGTCTTGCTTCAGTCATGGCTGGTTTAATGTATTTACTGATTTTTTTTTGGTCCTTAGTGGCTATGGAAGTAAGTTATTGAATGATTATGGTCTAGTTTTGTATGACATTTGGATGAAAAGTTTTTCTTACTCTTTTCATCTGTAGGTTTTGTTAAAACAGGTGATAGTTCCTTTGTGTTTGTGGGTGTGTGATCTTGATATAATCTCTTTTAAGATGAATAATACTTCTAAATTTCTGCTAGTTACTGATTATGTAAGGATGGTGTGAGTGATCAAGCACTACAAAAGTGCTCGGATTAAGCCTTTAGAGCTGGAGCTGATTGTATACCTATCTATCTGAGAAAGTTAGAAGACAGAGGCATGCATTTGAATTTGGAGTTTTAGAAGTTAGAACCATTTGTAGAAACCATCATTTTTGGATATTGTTTCATTTTGTAGATTAATGTCAATATCTGTAACCTATTTATTTGCTTGTTTGATCTTACTCTGTAATTTACTCTAAAAAAATGATATTGACTTTATTGTTCTTATACATGATTGATGTCTTTTTTCGGTTAGTTACTCTTCATCACTGTTGAATATGGAATTCAATACATTTATCCTTTTGCAAATACATTTCATATTTAAGATTGTTAGCTCTTTTAGTCTCCTATTTTTCATTTTTACTCTAATATATGCATATTTTAAAAAGTAACAATGGTCAATTGACAAAGATAGAACATAACTCTTTATTTTAATTACCAGAAGATAAGTAATTATGAATGATACAAATGTAATTATAATTAATAGATGGAATTTTGCAATGATTGCAGTTACTTCTACAATGTAAAACCTTGTAAGTTTCCTTAACAATATGAAAATCTTACAACTGAATATTAAAGTGGTAGGTGATTAAATAAAAGATAAAAGAGTCATAATAAACATTGTTACATTTGCTCTTCTAACTATTACAATATCTCCATTTTTTTGTACTTACATCCGAAGACCAAGCTATGAAATTGCATAGGACCTACAAAATAAAGATATAAACATAATTAGGACTTATAACAAATTTGCATTATGCAAATAAATTTTTACACGTACTTACTTCTTGCGAACAATAATATATCTTCCGAACAAGACACTTACCTTAACGCACAGAATTTGTTTGACATATTTTACGACAAAAATAAACTTTCATCTCTTTCAGCAATACCAAGTACCGGTTGGTATTGCTACAAACAATAATTGAATTACTTACTTTCGTATTATCACATTCATAAAAATGTTGACCAATGTTAGGCTTAGCATTTGAAATCCGTGACTTCGTCAAGGCATTACAATTGGGGCAATTAATATTCAACATCAAAATTATATATAGAAATATCAATATTAATTATATTTGAATCCAATTAAATTATCACATATAACAAATATTATATATTAAAGTTATTTTACTACTGAACATAATGCTTTCTCTTCACAAAATTGAGAATATATCCTTCCAGCTTCTGCTACATTATTAAAAGAACAATAAATAGCACCCTTGAATCTATTAACAACACCTTAACACTCTTCCCATGTGAAATATATACCAGGTACATGCCCAACGAAAGCTACATATACTTTATTTTTGCCTATAAATGGTTTTCAGTAATTACCAAGATATATTTATTCTGCATACAACACAAAACAAAGTATGAATCGATCATCATGCATTCAGTTTCGTTGATTTTTTTATTTGAATTACATTTCATACTAAAAACCAAGCGCATGAGTATTCAAGGTTTTTACTGTTCAATTTGCTATGTACACATACAAGTCAATCCTCCTTTTCAATAACAAACAAATCATACCCTAGCACAATCTAATTTAAAACCCTAGTACCCTAGCACAATACAAGGCAATTTTCTGGAAGCACAAATCCAATTTGAAACCCTATTACAACAAATTGGATTTGTGCTTTCGGAACCTTAGCACAATACAAGTCAATTTTCTAGAAGCACAAATCCAAATTGAAACCTTAGTATAACAAATTGGATTTGTGCTTTCATAACCTTAGCACAATCCAATTTGAAACCCTAACATAACAACACACCATGTCATACAAAAATCGAATCGGAGTGAAAAGAACAATAGAGAGAGAGAGGACTAATCATACCCTAGTTGGTGCCACAGTATGTCCAGCGATGAAATCTTCAATTTTTACCCGACGAAGAAATCAGTCTCTTATGAAGCACCTACTCACGAAATCATAGAGAACGCTTGTTAGTCTGATGGAGCAAATAACTTTGTGATAGAAGAAGCACCAATGCACAAACTCACTCTCTTATGGGAAATTATTTCAAATGGTGCATATGTTCCCAGTAAAATTATAGATGATAGAAAAATTCCTAAGTTGAAAGAAGAATGGGATCCCCAAGACAAAAGTTTGATCTCCTTAAATAGTAAAGTTATTTACATCTTTTTTTGTGCATTAGGAAGAAATGAATTTAATAGAGTATCTATATGTGAAACAACTTACGAAATCCGACATACATTAGAAATTATTCATAAAGGAACAAATCAAGTTAAGGAAAGCAAAGTTAGCATGTCAACTCATCAATATGAATTGTTCCAAATGAAACATGACGAAAGCATCTCTTGCATGTATACTAGATTTATTGTTATTATCAATGCGCTCAAAGGTCTAGGTAAGACCTATGCTAACGTTGAAATGGTTAGAAAGTTGCTTAGGTCATTATTGAAAGCATAGGAAGCTAAAATGACAGTCATACAAGAAGCCAAGGACCTAACAACTCTACTATTAGAGGAGCTTATTGGATCTCTTCTTACATACGAAATGAGACTCAAAGAGATGCAATAAGAAACGACATTTCCAAGGAAAATAATTTACCATTCAAAGTCTCAAAGGAAGAATCATGTGACGAGGAAGACATGTCGTCTAGTAGAAGTGATGAAGAAGATATTGCTCTAATCATAAGCAAATTTAAGAAATTATTGAAAAAGAAATCCTCAAGAAGAAGGGACTACAATAGTGGTAGGGTTAACTCAAAAAGAAAAAAATAGTATTATTTATTTTCAATGTAGGAAACTCGAACATATGAAGTCTTAATGACCTCTCCTCAAGGAAACTGACAAATATGAAAGAAATGATAAGAAGGAGAAGAAGGATAATGATAAAAAGAAGGCACTCAAGGCCTGCATTTAGGATGATACAATTGACTCCAAAAGTGAACATTCAAAAGGAGATGCAGCTTACATGTGTTTCATGGGAAAATATAATGACAAGGCACTCTCTAACTCTAATGACAATAGTGAAATTGATTTGACATATGATGAACTTATTGAAAGTCTTGAAATCATGACATGAAAAAGAACAAGTTATCCTCTAAACTCAATGAAGCTCAAAAGAATCTAGATGTATGTATGAGTGAAAATGAAAAAAAAAAGTAAATTGCATAATATCAAAACTTCTAAAGGTGTAACTACAGTAAATAATCATGAGTTAGACACTTTAAAGTATGAAAATGAGGAATTGAAAAAGGAAGTTGATTCCCTTAGGAACTCGTTGTCCAAGTTCACTAAAGGAAATGAGAAACTAGAAAATATGTTAGGAGCCCAAAAGAGTTCCAATAATAGGCATGAAATTGGAGATAGTCATGAGAATGCTTCCAACACTAAAACCACTTTTATTAAAAGATATCATTTATATGGTGAATAATCAATGCCTACAATGACAAATGAACATAAAGCTTATAAATCTAAGCACATACACAAAACATATACTAGAACTCAAATTAGGAGCAAACCTCGTGCTTTCTCATATAATTCATAACCTAGATTAATAATTCAACACTCTCAAGGAAATAATAGGCATAACTTCTATTCGAAAACACATGATAACATGCAATCACACACATATCATACTAGGCCTTACATTAAGCATAACTATACAACGCAAATTCAAACTCCAAATAGGCATCACAACAATGAAAGAAACACGTCTTAAACATACAATTATGCTAATATTTTCTGTTATAAAAAAAAAGCATTCAAATCACTTACACAGAGAAAAAGTTATCATAACTTAATATACATATAAAAGATAAAGGAATACATACACGCGTCAAAGGTATAATAATCATCATTTTACTACCAAATCATATGACCTGGTATGTTACTTTTG
>JAOSBL010000212.1:10749144-10759974 GCA_027568915.1 Erythroxylum roraimae
ATTCTTCCTTAGGAAATCAGTCAAGTTGCTTTGATATTAAAATGTTTGATGAACTTTTTATAATAGCTTATTAAACCCAAAATCCCTCTTAATTCTTTCACATTCTTTGTAATAGGTCGTTAGGAAACTAACTTCACCTTTATAGGATCAATGGCAACACCTAAAGTATGGATAATGTATCCTAAGTATTTTATTTGCAATGCCCCAAAGATACAATTGCCTCCATTGGGCAAGAATTAGTTATGAGATACGATTTTCAAAGTTACTCTATGATGCTTCAAATGATCCGTAAAGGTTTGGTTATATACCATAATATCATGGAAAAAATATGAATATGAATCTTCTTATGTAAGTTCTAAACAGTTTATTCATTAAACTCTAGAATATCTAAGGAGCGTTAATGAATTCAAAAGGCATCACTATGAACTCATAGTGTCCATGATGAGTTCTAAATACATACTTGAGAATTTTGGGAGGCCATTTACATATTTCATGATAATCTAATCTTAGATCCAACTTTAAGAACTAAGCAGTCTCATATAATGAATAGCTCCCCAACTATCAGAAAGGGAACTTAATCTTTATTATCTTTTTCTTTAAACTCTCTATAGTCATGCAAAGTATTCATGATATATCTTCTTTTTAACCAACACCACTGATGACAAAAAAAAGATTGTGTAGATCGCTCTTTGTTTCAATAAGTCTTAAACCAACCCTTCAATGACATTCTTCTACAATCCTTTATACATGTGAGGTATATTAATTGCTTTAACCCCTTCTGTTAATAGGATCTTTTGATCATGGAACTTTACAAAGGTAAACCATTATGTTCTATGAAAATGGGACTGAATTTAGCCAATATGTAATCTAACTCTAGCTTTTATTCCTTTTCTAACAATGTGTTGTCCACTACGAGCTCTTAAAGATGTTCTACTAAATAATAAAGCCTTATAATGTAAAGTTGTGTAGTTTCATGTGGTTTAGTTAGTAATTTCTCAAACTTCTTGGTGGTAAATAGCTTTAAATTACTTATAGGATTACCTCCTTTCAATAGCACATGTTTGCCTTTCCAGTTAAACAATATCATTACAAAGAAATTCATTTAATATGGATAGCCATTGAACCTCCAAAATCATGTCACATCTCCTAACGGCAACATTAACGCATTATTTGAAGAATGAGACGCCTTGTAATTGTCATTCAAATCTCAAATATAATTTATCATATGGTAATTAGAGTCCCCCACCCACTGTCACCTTAATATATATTTCTCTCCTCCTTGCAAATGTAGTACCTTTTTTGCGTCAATATGGTATCCTAAAAGTTATGAGTAATTTTGTTCATCAATATGAATGTTTATTAGTTTATCGTCAAGTGTCCCTAATACTCTCATTTGTTTAAAGTCTCCTATTTAACATATATCATACGCTTAGTGGGTAATTTGTTAGTAGGATAACAAGCTGAAGTAAAGACTTATATGCACAATCGCGAATCCTTCCCTTCTTCTCTGATAGTTATTTATCTATCATAAAGAATTACCATACTCGAAATAGTTAGTTATAAACGTACATTCAAAGATTAAAGATTATTCAATTTATTTTAATAGCTATTATGGTTTAAATTGATTAATTTAATAATTAATTAGGTAATTTTATAAATTAATATTTTTTCTAAATAAATAAATATTTATTTAACAATTTTTTAATTAAATTTTTTAACTTTTTTTGTCAATAATTTTTAACAAAACACTCCAACTTTTAATACATTACGAAAAACTCTTCGGCTTCATAAACTTACATGAACAAGCCCGAAAAGTTGCAGTTTCAGTTTACACCTCCTTCACTTTCACTAACGCTATCTGTGTCTTTCTCGATTCATGTATTCCTATCCCTGACAATTAAGATTCTTTCTTTCCCTTTCTCAAAGACAAATTGGATCTAACATTTTTCTCCTCAGACAAGTCAGTCTAGGGTTTTCAGTGTGAGTGAGCTACATGTCCTCGGAAGACATCTCCCTACAAAACGGCCTAAACTCACAACTCGTCTTCCAAGATGAGAACTTGCGCTTCAATTGCCCCCCGACCCATCGCTGCCTACCCGACCCTTCTCCCAAAACCCGACAGCTGGCGGGTTTCATCGACGACAAGCTCTTCGCCTCCGACCGTTTCTTCCCTTCTCAATTCCCTCGAAATCTCTATCCTCATGACCGTCCCCACCAACCGCACCATACCAATTGGAACCCCAACGCTACCCACGCCAATGATTCAGACTCCGACTCCGACGACGACGACGATGATCAAGTCGTTGACGATGATGACGTAGATGGGGATCAGGATAATGGAGTTGACGCCCTTGTTGCTGTTGACGACAATAGTAATAGTAATAATAACAACAATAATACTAATTCTAGTAAAAGCAATACTATTTCTAATACCGACAATAACACCACCACCACAACCTCGACTAATCCTCCTACAGTTAGTCTTGTCAAGTTTGGAAATGGAAATGGAAAAGCAAATCATCATTCCTCTTTCGGTAAGTTTACGTATCATCCCTCTTAATTTTGACTTCCGTTTGGAGATTCTCGATGTTCTGATGATATTTTGTTATGGTTTTATAGAATCAAGCCTGAAAGTGATGGTGGTGAAAGATGGAGGGAGTAGTATGGGGCATACTTCGAATAATGCGTCGGATACCGTAGTAGAGGCAGATGGTGAGATGTATTATTCACAGTATTTGCAGGCAACAGAAGGGTCTGGTAGTGGAGGAAAGGATATGGGTATAAATAATGGATGCGGGTTCAGTGGAAGAAAGGAGGTGTCTGCGTGTTCCGCCGAGTCTGGAGAGTCCTTGAGGGCCATTCTTTCCGACCCTGTCACGTAATTTTCTGTAATTCTGTATAATAGATGAGCTATCTTGTTATGTGGCGCAAGCGTTGTGCGTGGATTGGTGGGAGAATAGAATTCCTTATTTGTGTTACTTGATTGGTGTCAAGCTCTTGTTTTGATTATCTTGTTGTGAATGTGTTGTTTGTTAGCAGTTTTTTTGTGCTGTGCATTTATGTTAACGTGTGGATTCAGGGGAGCTTTAATGGATGATGCAATGATTTTACCTTGTGGGCATTCCTTTGGTGGTGGTGGAATACAACATGTTATTAGAATGGTACTTTCTCAGTCCATATATTTTTTAATTTTTGAAAGCATCCATTCTGATTATCTGGGTTTGTTAAATGGAATGAAAATGATTTCAGTAAATGTTTAATGTGAACTTGTGCTCAAAGATGAAAATTTCTGTATGCTTATTGACAAAATGTTTAATGAAATTGTGATTTTGGTACTATTGTCAGAGAATGCTTATTGCTTAATGAATTTATCTTTTAAAAATTGTGGGCCATTGTTCTGTTCATCTGCGACTACCTTTGGTTCCTACTTTTTGGTTGTTCTGTTCTTTTGATTGTGTATATTCGTATTTGGTTGTAAAACAAGATCCTGATTTAGTTATCACAATGCATTTTCAGAAAGCATGCTACACCTGTTCGCAGTCAATTGTGGAGGACGCAATATCTCCTAACCTCTGTGAGTAGTACATGTGGTCATGGTAGAAGGTTCATTTTGACTGGCTTAATACGTTCAAAAACCCCTAAAGTTACGCTGAGTACACATTGGTTAGATTCAGTTTATTACTTTGAGTTTTAGATGACAAATCGACAGATTCTATAACCAATGGCATCATACATCGTGTCTCATGCCATTTTTTTTTCATATTAATTGATTTCATGTGTTTAAAGATCCTCAATTATCATTTTGTATAGAAAAAGGAATTAGTGTGCCAAACTGCAGTAAATTGAACTTGAAGGGATCAATACGAAAAATACATAAGCTTTGAGGCCTTTATTGCGTGTGAAGTCGGTTTATTGGGATGTGTAGCGATTGGACACAAGTTCCTCTAGAAAACTTAGCATACTTTTTCTATTAACTAGCAAGAATGAATTACAGATGACATGAAATTCAAGTGTCTCAAAGTTCTGTGTCCCTCACATTGTCCCCTAATGAACCAACATATGCAGCTCTTCGAACTGCTGTTCAGGCTTTCCAACGGGAAGAGGAGTTACTATTTTATCGCTCAGCCAAAAGAAAGAGAGATAGGTTTGACCAGGTTTGTCTTGTTTATAGCTTTCATTATCTTAAAAAACATTCTGAAAGATCTTGGAAGTGATATGTTAGCAGATTGGCGGAAAAGAGTTGAAGTGTTGCTAAATTGGAATTAAATCTTTCGATTATATGCGTCCTCTTACATGTACTGAAAGGTGGAATAATTTATATGAGTCCCCGGTGGCTTAATTGGTCCTTAGAGGTTCTCTTAGAGCTGGCCTTCTTACTTTTAACTGAAATTTTCTATGCTTCAACTTAATCTTGTTTCTTTTTCTGTCTGAAGCTAACAGCTGTTGTATCCTGAAGTTGATGTGGCAAGTTCTTTTTTTCTGATGTTTATTGAAATTTTTTATGTAGGAAAAGGGCAGTTATGGTGATTCAACAATCATTGATCAACCGAGGGGCAAAGGTGTTCAGTTCCCATTTGCTGTGACAGACCGTGTTATTATTAAGGTTCTTCTGCAAACTTTCATGTTTCTTTTGCAATTCTTGTTTGTTGACCATCTGCACTCAACTATAAGGGGCTAATTGACTCAGGGAAACAAGAGGACACCAGAACGGTTTGTTGGACGTGAGGCTGTTGTCACAACGCAGTGCTTGAACGGATGGTCAGTCAGTTTCTTCCTTTTTTTATTCCTGCCAAAGTAGTATAATAAGGCTTTCAACATATTTTTCCAAATCAATTCAACATCTCGTCTGGCTTCTGCTTGCATACAGCCACCTGAGTTTCCTAGAGTCCTCTAACAGGTTCTCTCTATTGGCATTATATAAATCTGCTGGCATGCGTTGATATATGGGATCCTAGTTTTTGGCTGGCACATTTTTGGATTCTAATAGTTAGAATAAGTTTATAGTGATTGATATTTTCAAGAATCATTAAGATAGTTTATTTTATTTGAAGACTACAGAGTTTATTTTATTTGAAGACTACAGATAACTATCTAATTAAACTGTTACGGTTTGTATTACAAGGGCAAACGTTTTATATATAGCAATTGTTCAGGAAAATGTTAGATACTTTTGGTTTAATTAACATATATCTAGCTGAACAATTACAACTCAAACATTGTAAACTAATTGGTGGTCAGAAAAGGAAACAGAATAGCACATCTTAAAGATTGTAATCCCATCAAGAATTACATTTAGTATTTTCTATTCTTATTTAATATATCTAGTTTAAGATATTCAAGACATCAATTCTTCATTTATCAAACCAATATATATTTTTTCAAATTTCTAAGAAAGTTGTTAATAATTATAAAAGATATAGGTACTTGCATTGAAGAGTTTGGAAATTATGTTATGATATTGGAATAAATGTGAATGTATACGTTAATAATAAGTTGTCCTTGTGTCTTAATTTAACTGGTCTATATATGGTATGTTTAACCTAGTCTTATGTATGAAAAGGATGTGAAACTTTCTCTTTGTTTGAGTTCTAAATGGAGAATAGCAAAAAAGGTTGCTCTTTTTGATGTATGGGAAACCTGAAACCATAAAGACTCCAAATATTTGAATTTTGGTGGAGGCCTTCTTTATTACTAAGCTGCAAGGTCCAGAGGTAATAAACCAACTAAATAATACAAAAATTCATGTTTGTCCCTAATTAATTAACTAGAAGTTTGATAAATTGGATAGTTAGTTCTCGGGAAGACCCCCCCCCCCCCTTTTTTTTTTTTTCTCTAGGCTGAAAGGCCCTATAGTTTATTGAAACTTTGTTTACACAGTACGAGAAAAATCAGAATTTCTAATTGGCACTAAATCATTTATAGGTATGTTGTGAAAACATTGGATAATGCAGAGAGTGTAAAACTACAGTATCGATCACTAGCCAAGGTTTCAGACGATCCATCATCAAAGGCAATCCCAAATAAGTTTGGCCCACATTGGCTCTAGTTGGTTCTGCAAGTTAAGGTACAATCTCCCTTTTCTATGTGATATAGTCCAGACTAACATGATCACACTTGTATGCCATGCAGAATTGCAGTAGAATGTATGAAGGCTTTGTATATTATAGAAATCTTGTATGTAAATTGAGGTATTTCTGAAGGGGGCCCTTTTGAGAAGGATATGCAATCAATTTTGTATGGATGTAAAAATATAGTTGGCGTTTCGCCTAAACAAATTTGTGTATTCATCATATTTACGATTAGAGGTTTGCAAATTTTCCATTTTGCTGCCGAATTGTCCATGAACTGAAATATTTGGTCCAAATCATGGAAAGTGTTTGATTTTTTTAGTTTGTCTGTGATGATGAACAGAGTGCCTCTTATCAATGCAATAGCAGTAGTTTTACAAGATGGCACTGGCACGGGCACTGACACAGTCCTTATCGTTATAGTCATTATTATGTTAGTTTACGTCCAAATGTTTCACTATTAGTCCATCGCATCGCTGGCCTGCAATCAACATCAAAAGCACGTCATTTGATCTAATGGTGTCAGGAGTCATAACCCAATTTCAACCAAAGGGAAAATTCGTTGATATCTCGAACTAAAAACAAGTTCAATATAATCAATCGATAACCCATGAGGTGCACGACACTGCCTTATGCAACTGATTTGTTTTAAAATTCAGAAGACAGAAAAGTTGATAAAACTGACGTTAAGAAATAAAGAGAGAGAGAAAAATCTCCAGCTCTACTGTTATAAGTTACAACTTCTGACAATGAAGGACATGAGGCTAATAAAGATAAGAAAATAGAATTGTATAAAAAGATGATCAAAAACAAGAAACGTCTTCCTTAGACGTGAGAAAATTGCAGGTTGAATAGATGGAAGCCGCTGCCGCCCTAACAGCCAACTCTCTCTCGGACCTATCTGCATTTCCTAGTCTGCACACCACATTTTAATGGTCAGAACTTGTAAACAGACTGACAAAATGTTGTATAAATACTCATCTTCCAGATAATAGTTGCCTCTTTGTCAATTTTACGTATATTCGGAGGGTGTAGTTTCTTTAACTTGGTAACCAATCTCCTATGCGTAGATTGGGCTTTCACTCGCATATGCAATGCCTAGACTTGCTTCCTTAACCGCAGAAATTCCTAAAGTATGATATAATGCGTCCAAATCTATATATAATTTGTTTAATGACAATTAAACCACCAAAGGATAATAATCAATTTAGTATTGACAAACTTGCAAAGGAACAGCTACTATTACCCTGCACACAATTCTGTTCTTCCCTGCTGTTGGAAGCCCAAGATTGCTTGGAAATATTGCAGCCCATGATCACACTGCAGTTGCATTTCTTTTACTTGGCTCAGCCAACTCTCCTGACGTTGACACACATACGAAAACAGCTTTAATAGCACTTCGCTCGACAAATAAAATTTCCAGGTGAAAAGAATTTAGGCAGATAATCAGCTTAATCGCAAGAATTTCTTCTATCACATGCAAAGCAGGTAGTTAATCATTGCAACGAGAGTAACCTATGAACTCCAATACAAATTTCATGTTAGAATCCCTATAGCTAGCAATAAAATCATTAAGCCAAGAATAAGCTTAAACCAAGAAAAGAACAAATCAAAATGACTAACGTTTGGACTGATACAATCTAGAGTACTGTTACCACAGTATGTTCCATCATACTTACCAGTTGTTTCTCTTCTTCTGTGAGTGCTTTATCCATTTCATTGAACAAGCTGCTCCACCTTTCTTGATGCATGGATGCATTTGCATCAGAAGACAGCCGGACACAATTATTTTTAATGATAAAACCATGTTGGTTAGATGAGAATTCTTTGGATATCAAAAAGGGCAACTCGGTGATGATAACCGCTCTAAGTCTCCTCTTACTGCGCCTCAATGCTGAAAACGAGAAGCAGAATTTATTAATTACGGAAATCATTTGTCTCCAAACCCAAACAGCAGCGAAGCACTACCTGATAAGCGTCCTTTGATGTCTTGGTGAAGAAGTTCCAACCACTGAGATGCAACACTGGCGGCTGAAATTGTGAAAAGCATTCATATGAGGTAAAGTGCTTCGGTTAATGCTTGTGGCTGTTCTAAGTAAAAAGGAGATTCAAGAATCCTGTATGCTACAACCCCTAAAATCGATTGCTAAGTGATCCTATTTTCTTGTATTGAAGAAAGCTGCAGGAATTGTGCTCCAGAGTCTCTCATAATACATTCAGTTACTAACCTTTTACAGAGAGAGTAGAAACATTAGTTGCGATTGTTGACTCCTCATTAGAAACAGTGTTCGATTCATCAGATGCCTTAGTTGAAGATGACAACCTTAATACCAATGAATCATCCTCCCCAACTGTTGTCGAGTGGGAGACAAAATTTCTACTACATATCTTGTCTACCATACTCGAACCACCCTCTCCAATTATTGCACATCCTCCCATTTGATTATTCCGAGATAAAATCTTTGAACCCAAAATTCCATTAGAGAAACGTAGCCGCTTTGTTCCTAGATCAGTCATGTTACTAGTTTCTTTAGTTTCACCGTTTGATTGGTTTGTTGGCAGGCTTTCGGCACAGTTTTTTGAATGTTTTTCGGACCTGACTAGTGCCTCTATTATGGAATGCACCTGTTTCTTGTTTCGCACATGGTTTATGATCCCAGGGTTCAATCCATTAAGCAGTCCACTTGGAGCAGCAATTTTTGTGAACCTGTCAACCTGTTCTCTCTTTGCGAGCTCCATTCTTTTCTTGAGAATATCATTCTTAGATTTTCTCCCACGTTGCTTTGGCACTGGTATCCCTCCATGAGAAGGTGCCATAAAACTACTGTTAAAAGAAATCCCTCCTTGAGAAGATGAGAGAAACCCATTTTGTTTCATCTCTTTCCAAACCCTCATTGAATCTTTCTCTTCTACTGGACCTGTAGTACTTCCACACTCAACAGGATCCCTCAATTGATCGTCATTCTTGATAGGATTCAACACGCTCTGGTTCAAAGAGCTAGTACAATCTTCTGCATTGAGGTCTAAGCCAATGGATCTCAAAGCTCCACGCTTGTTTTCTTCTTGACAAGCATGCTTCTTGAGAATGGAAGCCTTCTCAAAAATCTCAGCGTGTTCTGAACTAAAGTTGGTTGCCAAGGTGCCAGTACTACAAGCATCACTATTGTGATCCCGTGGATTGAGGGTATGACTAACCTCAAGTGACAAAGTTGCCTTTTCGCTTCTTTCTGCTTGAGAAGCATCTACATCCAAGGTTACAGGCAAGTCTGTTACTTGGGAAGCTTCCCCATCAAACTGAAACTGGGCGCTAGGTTCTTCAAGTTCAGCGGGCTGGAAGTTAGTTGCTGTGGGATTATCAATTGAGTCCCAATAAAACACAAAATGGCAGCGGTAAGTTTTGGCCGTAAACAATGTACTCATAAGAATCCCAACCAATTATGACTTTGAGGCGCATCACATTTGAGATTAAGTAAGTATACTTGCTAAAACACATAGAGATCTGAAAGATGCATTAACTATATGGGATTTTTGGACAAAAGGGTCAAGTTCATTCAAGAGGAGGACAAGAGGAGCAAAGAATGGTCTTTTAAATCAAATTTCAATTTAAAAAAAACGCCACGATAAACTTTTTGAAACAAATTCTCACTTTCAAAGAACTGAGTTCTTCAGTGACGTGGAAATGGGCAACTACGGGTGCGAAAATGGAAAAAAGGAAGCACCTTGAGAGCTCATCAAGGAGTCAAGATCTCGCATTTTCATCCGCTTATTTGTAAGGTGATGTTGGTCTTTCAGTTCACCGCCGTGTCGTTTGTCGCCAATCAACTAAAGTCAACGAAAAATCAGAAATCATTACCGAAAGGATGAAATGAAATGAATAACATGAAGAAGAAAATTAGAGAACACGGGAGAAAAGAACCTTTGAGCCAAAAATTGAGATTCCAGAATTGGGTTGATCTTCCATCATATGACTGATAGGCAAGATTAGAGAAAACTGAAAACTTTTTGAAGAAGGCGGATATGGGCATTTACAGGTGGTAATCCTATAGGAAGTGTTTGGAGGAGAAGAAGAAGGAATTTGAAGATAATGGTATTTGGTTTGGTTTAGACTTTGGATTAGAATGCTGATTTGATTTTGAAATTTGCAGAGACCGAGAGAGAGAGGGAAGAGCGCGCTTTTCTTTCTAATGGTAATTATCTGTGACGTAATGCAACCCCCTCTCTGTCTCTTAACCAAAAAAAGTGCAAAACAACAGACTCTGATTTGGATTTACCAACAATAGTTAATCATAGTGTTAAATTACTGATCTATATATGTAGATCGTGAGAGAGACGGCGTTTACGTTCTAGTCTGAGTTCAAATTTGAAAAAAGAGAAGGATGAGGGAATCTTTGTTTTGACTTGGATAACCCACAATGGCCAATGCCTAAATTCGTTATTGGTTATTGTTTTAGGCAATTTTTAATTTATAAAATAATTTTTAATTTTTTAAATTGTAAAATAATTCTTCAATATATTATATTGTATAATTTATAATTTTATATCAATCATATCCAAAGTTATGAATACCGTACTGGGCTCGGTACTGGATTGAGCTCTGGAACGGAACTGTACCGGTACCGGTCGGTACCGGGTACCGTTTCGGAGAATTTTTTAAAATTATGAAATAGCCCTAAACTTTTTAAAATTTGCAAAATAGTCCATATTAGTATATTATACAGTTGTACTGTACACTTTACTAGTTTACTATTTACATCAACCATGT
>JAOSBL010000212.1:10808144-10823483 GCA_027568915.1 Erythroxylum roraimae
ATACTATGCACAACTTCCATCTGAAATTTAAACATCTTAGAGACTGAATTAGATTCTAATTTCTTCATACCATTTGTATCTCCATGTCTCTAGTTTACCACAAATAAAAAATTATCTCATTTGGAGCTTTACCGATTCAGAAATCATCAAAATACTGAAGTATGTTCAGTAAAATAACACCAGTTTATATTACTTAAGAGCACACTCACTGTACCCGTCCCACGTTTTTTAACTCAATCTTTCTCAATTCATTGATTTTTTGCTAAAGATGTATAGCAATGTCTTATGAATCCAATGGTTCAAGAATCAAGTCATTTGAGTGTCTAGAGAAGAGGTTATGACCAAAAGAATCCAATCTGCTTTTGTCCTCAATCATATTGAACCTGTTTCGTGAAAACAGCCATAACTTTCTCTAAATATTTCTGATTAAGGCGTTCTTTGGATGGTTCGAAAGAGGACTTCAAGAGCTACAATTTGGTGAAGATCTCGAAGACAAATTCTATCTTCTGTATTTTCTTCCTTATGACTTTTGTCTCTTCTTATTTTGCTTCATCTTACTTTGCTTCGTCTTACTTTGCTTCGTCTTACTTTTATATCGTCTTACTTTTGCTTCGTCTTACTTTTGCATCGTCTTACTTTTGCTTCATCTTACTTTTGCATCGTCTTACTTTTGCTTCGCCTTACTTTGCTTCGTCTTACTTTGCTTCGTCTTACTTTTGCATCGTCTTACTTTTGCTTCGTCTTACTTTTGCATCGTCTTACTTTTGCTTCGTCTTACTTTTGCATCGTCTTACTTTGTTTCGTCTTACTTTTGCTTCGTCTTACTTTGCTTCGTCTTACTTTTGCTTCGTCTTACTTTTGCTTCGTCTTACTTTTTCTTCGTCTTACTTTTGCATCGTGTTATTTTTGCTTCGTCTTACTTTGCTTCATCGTACTTTGCTTCGTCCTACTTTGCTTCGTCCTACTTTGCTTCGTCTTAGTTTGCTTCTTCTTACTTTGCTTCTTCTTACTTTTGCTTCGTCTTACTTTTGCTTCATCTTACTTTGCTTCGTCTTACTTTTCACTCTCCAGAGCATCTCCAATTATAAAGATCATAACTTTTGACTCAAATGTCCAAAAATTTCATACGATATACCGTTGGAAAGATAAAAGAAATTCCTACAACTTTCTAGAAGACACATTCGCCTAAATCAGCCTAGATTAACCTAGAATTTCCCATGAATTCAAAACATGAATTTTACATTCCTCCACTAATGTACTGCACCCAGTTCTCAACTTCATGACAACTTTTGAGATTCTTAGAGACAGAATTGAAATTATATTTCTCATAAGAAATGTATCCATATGTTTCTAGTTTAATCCAAATCAAGAATCATCTCGTTTGGATAACTAGAGAAAAAGCTATGGCTAATAGACTGAAGCACACTCAGTGAACATTTTCCAGATCAACTACCAATTTTGTTTCAAAATCTTTCCTTAACACAACTCATACCAAGATCACCTTTTTCTACGTCATTTACTCTTCACTCTCAACTTCACTTCAAATCAATGTCCTCCATAAAGAAAATTATAATCCATGATTAATCATGAACACGAATAACAGAACATACACATATGTACATATCCTTCATCAACTTACTATACATATTCAACTTCATTTTTGCTTTCATTTTACTGCTAACTTTCACCTTACTTCTTCCTATTTCAAAATCTCTTATCCACCAAAAACACCATAGCAAATCATGAATCTATTCACATCTCTCATTCCCTACTTTACTCTTGTCTATAAATTATTGGTTCAAAAACTTTCATTCATTTGTTCTTTACTCATGACTAATCACCAAAATTTCTCATTTAATAGTTCTAATCTTTCAAAAAAAGTTCAGGGTCCAACAATTATCCTTTTATAATCAGGAGAAATGTTTTTGAGCTTTAAAGACAAATTCTTGATATTTAAGTTAATTTTAAAAACTTTTGAAATGATTTTGAGTTGATTTCTTAATCAAAATTGGGTTTTTAATACTTTTCAATACTTTAAAATACTGAAAATTGATGATTCAAAATATTTCTAAAAGTTTAATTTTGTAGAATTTTGGATTGCATATGGGTTTGGATATGTTAGCCAAACATAAAAATAAAAAGTTATATAATAGGTAGAATATGTTTGTCTAAGGGACTGACTGACCTTAACTGGATATACATAGACTAGTTGAAGGTACAGATTAGCTAATCAAATGTGCCAGAAAACTAGTTTTCATAATGAATAATTATGTATAACAACCATTTGAAGTAATTTTAGGTATATAAAGATCACAATTAAGTTATAGGATGCATACTAAAGATTTGTAAGAGCATTAAGAAGCTAGATAATGTATTTGAGTACATGTATATATTGCATAAATCATATTAAGTCCTAGTTCATTGGTGTGAGTAATAAATGATGACTTTGACTTATATAAAATTGTCTTAGTGTATTAATTCAGGATGATTATTTAGATGAGGATTTGTGAGTGCCAATGTTTGCTCCTATACTTGATTTCTTTCTAACCATTTTCTTTAATCTTTTTCCTTATTTTATTTGTTGAACTTGTATAGGACTCATGATAATAGCTAATGTGGGCTTGCTTTGAATTTGGCTAGAGAAATTCTTTATTAGTGGTATACTAATGGAGGATGTTGATATAATAATTGGTCTATAACTAACACTTCTTGTACGTACTAATCTCAAGTGGGTGATTGCGTTATTTGAGCTTAATTAAAATTTTCTTTTCTTTGGCTCATTCAGACCTTCCTTGTTATGTCATTTATTAGCCCTTTATTTTTTCCTTTTCTTATATTCATGGTCTATTTTGGCTGATAAGAATATGATGGATATTTAAATTAACGTGAAGTTATTCAAACTTCAAATATAAGTGTCTAAGAACCAAATAAAATACAAACATATATTTTGGTTAGCAATAAAGTAAAGACACAAATCTTTAGATAAAATTAAGGGTCATATCCTTACCAACATCATTTGTAAAGCTTCGCAATCTAGTTCTTGAAACATTAAAACATATCTTATTTAATTTCTATTTCTCAAATACATTACAGATCCAAGCTTTTAGTCTTTGTAAATACAATGCTTAGAGAACAATTGGCCAAAGATTGTGGAATAGGCTGAACAAGTAAAATATATGCACAAAGGTGACCTAACAATAACCAAATTAGCTTTAAATTGTGAAATATATGCAATATAAAGAGATTCTAAACATGTTCCAAAAATTAAAGTCATAATATTTAAACTTTATGCCTAAAAGCATTTGGTTAGATTAGAGAGATTATTATAGAGAATGACATTCATATAAATATAAGCATAGAGCTGACCATTAACTGAATTGTCCCTCACACTACCTAAAATCCACTAGTACAAAACTCAAGTAAATAAACATTGAATGAAAATATATAATAAGTTTATTAATAATAAGTAATTGGGTTCAAATCACTGTGACCAAAAGACATTAAGTAATAGAGAAAAGCGTAGTTAAAAGTGCAATCATTATTGAACATAATTTATATTGCCAAATCAAGTGGCATAGCTATAACTATAAGACAATAAAATTTCTTGATTAGGAAAAAAAATGAATAATGTTGCTTCAAGTTTTAACTAAGGCAATATAGCAATTACAAATTATAGCAACAATTTGAGTCTTTATAAGGTAATAAAGTAATTCTTTTAGGCAATCTAATAACAAAAGCAACAGTCTATTCTTTCATTAACAATAAAATGTTAATGTAAAAGTAGATCCTTTTCATTGAGTTGGCAAGATCCATACATATATTAGTGTTTATTTATACATACATAAATGTGTACTAACAAATGTCAATGACCAAAAAATTACATTTATATATGCTATTATATAGTCTATATGGACTAGTGGAATTCAACTTTAACATATCTAAAATACAATAATTGAAAATCAATAGCTAAAATATCCCACCTATATTTTCTTCCTTTAGTCTATACAGAATATAATTGCATCAACCAAAATATTTAACAAAACCAATATATGTAAGCATTGTAAGATACCGCACCAAGTACCTCCCTATCTAATCCTAATCATCACCTTCCTATAAAAAAAGTAAATTGGAATTATTCTAAAACCACTATGCTCCTAAACATGTTGATATATTTAAAAAATGAAATACTAGGAACTTTATTGTGACTACATTTAATTAAGACAATTAATGTAGTTAAAAAACTTACAACAAATTGATTCGGTTCTTTTTATGAACAAAGTCTAAAGGTTTGAACATTTCAATCCACATTAGTTTCACTAGATTTGTAAATGAGAAAACAAGATTTATTCTCAATAGAAAAGACAACAAAATGATGTATAACAATAGTGAATTGAGGAACTTTTTCACCTATGTATGATATAGAGGAATATAATATTTCCTTCCTGATTAACTAGGTGTAATCAATTTAAAAAGTATGTCTATATTAGTGGTGTTAACTTGCCCAAGCTGAGATTGAATGAGAGAGAATATTTGTTGCATCATTTCTTCTCTTTCTACTTTATCTTGTTCTAATTTCCTTTTCATTTCTAAGCGTTTAGCTCTCTTGTTGAAGTTCCTTTCTCTTTCTCTCCTTTTCAACTTCTACTTTCTAGATCATCTCTTTTTCCAATGCAATCTTAATGGACAACAGATACTCATTAGGACTTTGCACAAGATCTCACTCACCATATTATCCCCTTTTATGCTAGATAATTTCACACCCCTTTCAAATAATTTATCATATCAACCACAACTTCATCAAACTTCTGACTATCATTTTCTTTTTGCACTTCTTCAATGTGAGTTTAAAAAAGAAAATTTTTGTGTTACTTCTGCAATCAAATTGACCTTGACTAGTGTAATTTTAGGTTTATAGGAATTACAAACCATAATCACAAAACTTATATTGAAAACCCAAAACAAAGAAACTTATTATAGTTCTAACTATACTAGAAATAACTCATTTTGATAAGGAGAACAAATTGTGACCATAGCACGTCATAACACTAGTCAAAATAAACTAGACTACTACTATAGCAGTGGTAAGTCTAAGTCGATCCCATAGAGAGTGTGTGTAAAGTTATTGAAATGAAATTAATCAATATTTAGGTCTTTTTGGGGGTTTTGGTTTAATAACAAAGTAAAGTAAATTTAACCTAGTGAAAACAAATAAAAGAAACATTTAAAATGATAAAAATGGGAAAATTCTGTGGGGACTCGATTCTTTGGCTCAATCTCAACCGAAACCCTAATTAGACATATTTCATTGATTTGTTGTTCATTTACCTCTCCTTGAACTATTGGTTACAGATTAATAACAAGCTCTGTTAGTCTTGATATTTCCTTAAGTCCTAGTTAATTAAGTAGAGCTTATTAATTAACCCTAACTATCGAAAAACCGAGGAGACGCTCGCTAAGTTTAATTAGAGAGCCGCCTTACAAGTGAGAAAAACAGACCAATCTAAACAATAATCACACAAGCTCATATTATTTAACCTAGGTTATGTTATCCCTAATGATTATAAACCATTAGTTGCTACAAATGAATCAGAAAAATAACAATTACGTATTGTATTCGATTTTAGCAATGGATTCTTACATAAAAATAATCAAATAAAGCATTCAATCATTCTTACACAACACTCAAACATTAAACATAGGATAATATAAGCAATTTATAAAGAGAGAAAGAAACAAAAAATACAAGAAGAAATACACTTAATCGGGTCATCCGCGTCGATGTCGCCTCCGAATCAACGTCGAGAAGCTACCTCTCTATGAGTCTCTCTATATTAGAGAGCTTCATCGCCCTCCTATCTTCTGTCTCCCGAGAGCTCCTTCGGTTTAGCCCAAAATGTTGCAAGAATGGCTCCTTCGGTTCGGCCAAAAATGTCGCAAGAATAGAGGCACCCTTTTAGAATTTCATTCTTTTCTTTGTATAGTTCATTCCAATTAAGGTAAAAACTAGGTTTTACCCGACCTAAAATATCTGAAATAACTCTCAATAAGTTGAGTTCAGAAGCAGTCCCCGAGCTATCGTCCCGTGGGCCACGATTGATCATGGCCTGTGTGATAAGTTTATGTCATAATTGTGGCACTGGGTTCTTCCTCCAACCTTCTCCAAGTCTTCTCTTCTTTGTTCTAATTCTTCTCCTTCTTATTTCATGAGGACAAGTGAGTGTCAACATTGAGAAGATGACTTAATGCATATGCTTTCGGGTCACTTTAACTCCTTCACTTCCAAACTTTACCTAAAATCAAATATGAGTCAAATTGAGTATCCTAAGCATTTCTAAGGCATTAATCACTAAGTGTAGTAGATCAAATGAATCAACATTTAAACACATATAAGATTGATAATAATAAAAAAAAATGTAGGTGATATAAATAGAGCAACAACATAATAACATCAAAAACATATTCAATGAATGATAAATCTAGGCATCTTAATGAAAATAGCAATAATATAGAAAATTGTTGTAAGGCAAAAACCACTAATAATTTTCTCTCTTATGGCTTTAGTTTCTTACTTGTACACTTTTCAAGACTTTTTTTGTAACTTACAAGATGCTTTCCAACATTAGAGATTGTATTTTTATGTTGTCTTTAATTTTGTTATCTATGGAAACAATTGTTAAGTAGAATTTTGAAATAAGTTGATACATTATAACTCATTCAAGAACTTACCAACTTAGCAAAGCTCTTAAGACTAGATGTGTGAATTTTAGTTTGTTGTTTTCAATTTTGAATATTTATTTCAGCTATTGACTATATATTGAAACATTATATTAATTAGATGTCATGAAACTAATTTGTAAAATGTACTAATAATTTTCATACCTTTTGCATCTGGGTGGTTTCAATAAGAAATGTGTTCTTTAAAGACTTCTTTTATGTTAAAGTTAGGATGATTGGTCATTCTTTTTGTATCTATCATATATTGTTTAAAATGCTTTCACATCACTCTAGACTCTTAACTTCTCCATACATCTCCAAAAGTCTTCAAAGTCCATTCTTTACCTTCTAATGGTAGAATATACCTCTTTTATAATGAAATAAAAGTTCATTTAAATTTAATTAATCAAATAGAAATAAGTATTAGTATGATGGTTTCTTAGATTAGCATATTCCCAAATAGGTTCTTTAGGAATCTGACACCAATTGACATGATTTAGAGGTACAAGATTTTATTTACGAGCCACAATACCCAAGAAAAGTGTCAATTCAATTAGCATCTTCTCATCAGGATCAGCTACCTAATTAAAAAATTAAAAAAATTAGTTTGTGTTGTTCTATAGATCTTGTATAAATCTCCTTGAACAAAGTTGGACCTCTCCCCTTCTTTACAAATTCAATATTCAAAACAATATTAAAGTTTTTATAAACTAGAAAATTCATTTAAATGATAATATAATATATGATTAGCTTTTTATTAAGCAGTAGCAATTTTTGTCACATTCGTGCTTATACCATTTTCATTTTCTTGCATTGCAATCATTTTTAGAGGAAGATTAGAAGCTTGGCCTTCAACTACATTTTCATGTGGTTTTGATTATTGTTTTATAATTTTAATCTATAGCTCTTGCCACCTTAGCAAAGCAAAATCTTTTTGAGAAATTGCTTCTAGTGTTTCACCTTCAACTACATTTTCACGTAGTTCATCTCCTCATATTTGTGGTTGTTCCTTAACAAGCTTCTTTTGTATTTTTTTTTTCCACTTTAAAAAGTTAGCAATATTACCTAAAGGACATAAAGGTTGTGGTTTACCATTCTTCTTAGACGAGTGGTCCTTCCCTTTTCATTAAAATTTGTGACAGTTAAAATCATGGAATGGAAAAAGAAAAAAGTTATAAGTTTATTTTCTTTATTAATAATTAGAAAAAAAATTATATCCACAATACAAAAAGGACTAGGAATAACTATTGCTATGACAACTATATGAAAATAATATTTAATAGTAAGATAAACGTACATATATGTGCTAAAACAAATGAGAAAACATATACCTCTTTATGGTCACAGTTGACAATTATTATTAATGTGTTCTCTTTGATGATTTGGTATTGTTGTTCACTATCATCCAAATACTCTTGCTTTTTATGTGACAAGTTAGGTGAATCTTTTAGTTCATAGGCATGAATCTTCTTCTACTACTTTCTTAAAAAGTTTTTTCACAAACCCTAGTGCAAGGAACTTGGTCACATATGATTGCTTCTTTCCTTTTTTCTCATTAAAAGGAATTATAACGATAATTAATGTTATATTAATAAAGTTTATTGAAACATATAGTATAGAAAATTAAAATGTTTAAAATAAAAAACTAAAGACCTATAACAAATTATTGATTAATATCTATCTAATCCCAGTCAGTGTCATCAAAGTCTGAATCTTCTTTATAATCATCACTTTCTATTTCGATAATTAAGATATTGGAGGTATGTTAACTGTGTCTATAAGTAAATCCTCTTTAGGCCAATTAGGATCCATGTCACCATCATTTCTACAGAAATCATTTGCATAATCATTTGGTTCTCCCCAATATGTTTCTTTAACATTTTCATTGTCATCCAATACATCAAATAAGTAACTAGGAACCTTCTTCTCCACATAATGGCAACCTTTTTGAGCCAATCAACTACATAAAATACTTTATGTACTTGGTTGGTTAATGTAAAAAGATCCTCCATATAACATAATTTTTTGAAGTTTACTCAAATAAGCCCATAATCACCTTTCTTTTTCATTTGATACCAACAACATTTGTTCAACATTACACTAAAATGTCCCTAGTAATCTACTTCAATAATTTTTTCTATTGCATCATAGTAATTCACATTCGAAGTGTTGGATTTCGGTCTTTAGAACTTATAAAACTTGGAGTTAATTTTAATGTTTATTGTAATCTTATCTTATTCATTTTAATCTTTATTGTAATTTTATTCATGATCCTTTCAAAAATAAGGGAAATGGTTTTTTAGCTTTAAAAAAGACTTATTAAGCTTTAAATGTTTTTTAGCATTAAAGTTCTTAGGCCTTTTACACGAGATTCGTGGATTCTTCTGCAATGGAGCACTGTAGCTATAGAAGCTTGCTTCTTTTACTTCTCCCTCATTGCTTTCACCTGCATTGTCCTTCTTCATTTGTCCAGTCATCTCCTCTTCTTCTCTCTACTTCACTCTGCCTTGTTTAAATCTCTTCTTTACCCTCCTGTTCTTGTCTTTGCCTATTAATTTTTAACTATCTATAGATTCTTTCTCGCCTAATGCCACCATTCTTATTAAGTCATCAACCTCAGCCCCCCCCCCCCCCCCCCCCCCCCCCCCAAAACTGACTCCACTCATTTTGGAGTATTCATTAAGAAAACCTGGAAGCAAGTCGTGGGGGATCACAAACCAGAAACCAAGCTCAGCTATTGTCCCCTAAGTGAGGTTGCTGAAAACATGATAGTCTCACTACCTTTGGAGACTTTAAGAGATAGAGTTTAAAGTTGGAATTCCACTATTATTGGATTCTTTCTTGACAAAAGAGTGGCTTTTCCTATTATGAAGGAGTGGGATTTCAACAATTAAAAGAAAAATGGTCTGCAAGAGGTATTTGTTAGTGTTGATGATGTTTATCTTTTTAAATTCACTCACGAGGAAAAGGGAAAGCAGATACTTGAAGTAGGTCTTTGGCATGTGTTTAATAAGCCACTCCTGCTACAAATATGGAGACCATGATTAAACATTGATGACATTAAAAATGGACATATTCCCGTATGGATATGTATACAAGGTGTGCCTAGGGAATACTAGACCACTTTAAGGCTAAGTCATCTGGCTAGTTTCAATGGTAAATCGAAATGCATAGATCAGGCTATAACTGAAATATAAAGGATAAACTATGTTTGAATATGCATACTGGTAAGTGATTTGACCAACCTACCTGATGAAATTCCCATAATCAAACTCGATAAGAATATGGAACCTACTAAAGATGTTGTAAGAGTCAGTTATGCATAGAAGCCTAGTACAAGTAAGAAGAAAATGTGGAAGCCTACCGTTAATGTCTTTAAGGCTAGTGAATTCAATGAGGCAAGACCTGTGAATGAACGTAGTACCCTTATGGTAAGATAAAAAAGTTAGGATATAGGATCTACTGGCATAACTACTTGCATTGATGAATTCCTATAAAAAAAAGATCAAATAGCTGGCAACAAAACTGATTTTAAACCTGTGAGTAAGAGAAGATCCAACAGGAAGAAAAAAAATCCCTTATAGAGGGATCTTCAAAAATGATAATCCTAACCTGGAATGTTAGTGGGGCCAATGCCCCCCATAAGAAGCTTTTGGTAAAGGATTAAATCCTAGATAATAAAGCAGCCATGGCTGATATTTTGGAAATAAGGATGAAACAAGAGAATTGCAATATCTCTAAGCTACTCCCTGGTAATTGGCAATAGACTACAATCACTCACAACATCCCAATGGCAGAATCATAATATGTTATGATAGCTCTGTAATGCAAGTTTATGTAGAACTTACCTCTTATCAGATTATGAATATGAGGGTGAAGGATAAGGTAACTAACTCAGTTGTTCATATTTCCTTTGTATATTCTTTGAACACTTCCTATCAAAGATTAGCGTTGTGGACAACTCTTAAAGAGGTTGCAAAAAACATTAGCACACCATGATTGATTGTTGGGGATTTCAATTCAATCATTTATATGACCAAAGCTGAAAGGAAAAAATCAATAGGCACTATATGCCTTGACCTTAGAAAATGCCTTGAAGACATCCAAATCATGGACATTTCCCTCTAGTGGGTTCTTTTTCACTTAGAAATCAACCAAACTAATGGGTCTTTTATTTGAAAGAAACTTGATAGAAGTTTGGGGAACTAACTTTGGCTTCAATCATTTCCATTCAGCTATATATTGTTTGAGAACAATAAGTTGTCTGATCACTCCATGATTATCACTAAAAACAACTTTTGATTGTCCAAGAGTGCCTTTTAAGTTCAATAACTTTTTGATTGATATAGTAGGTTTCTAGGAAGCATTGTGGAATAGGATGATCCCTGAAATTAGAGGATCTAAACAATTTATATATGCAAGGAAGATAAGGTTGCTTAAGTAGGAAATGAAGAGTTTGTCCTTTTTTAATGTAAGGAATAATCACCATTTACTAAACACAACCAAAAACAAGCTTGAAGAGATTCAATCTGAGCTTTACACTAATCCTACTTCTTCATCTCTTCAAGACATAGAGAAATTAGTCATGAGGAATCTAGCTAAAGTTGTTACCTATGATTATTCTCTAATAAGGCAGAGATCTCACATAAGATGGCTTAAAGAGGGGGATAGAAAATTCCCCTACTTCTATGAAGCAGTTCTTAGTAGGAAATGTAGGAATAGTATAATCTACCTAGAAAATGGTGATCAGAGGTTGAACAATCAACAGTTATTGCTTGATGGAGCTTTTGACTTCTTCTCCAATCTGATGAATGCCCCCATTAAGTCTTATTCTGTAGTTCGCTTCCTAAAGGAAGTTATAAAAGAGTGTTTAACCTTACAGGAGATAGAGAATATATGCAGGCCTGTTACTATAATAGAAATTGAGAAATCCCTAAAGTCCTTGAATCCTCATAAGGCCTTGGGACTTGATGGTTTTAGTGGTAACTTTTTTTATCAAAAATTGGAACGTAACAAAGTTGATGGTTACTGATACAATTCTTGAGTTTTTAAGGAATCAATTACTTCCTTTTAAATAACAAAAGACATATTACTCTTATTCCCAAGGATGGTGAGCTTAAAACATTCTCATATTACAGACCTATTGCCTATTGTAACGTAATTTATAAGGTGATTTCTAAAATCCTTAGTGATAGGCTGAAGGCTGTGCTTCCCAAGTACATCAACCAAATCTAGGGAGCATTCATTTTAGGCAAAACTATAGGAGACAACATCTTGTTAATGTGAGATTTGATCAAAAATTATTCCAAAAGAAAAGTAGGAAGAATTGCATCCTCAAATTTGATTTAAAGAAAGCCTTTGATAATATTAGTTAGGACTTCATCATCAACACTCTTGTTACAATGGACTTGCCTTAAACTTTCATCCAATGAACAAGGCAGTGCATTTCCACCCCTACTTTTAACTTCTTGATTAATGGTCAGCCTACCAAGACAATTAAAAGCTTGAAGGGAATTCGACAAGTTGATCCAATTTCACCTTAATTATTTGTTCCTGCCATAAAGGTCTTTAATAGATTATTGAAATGACCAAATTGTTCAAATAACATTAAAAGTGCAAGAAGTTAAAGTTGTCAAATATCTGTTTTGCTGATGACTTAATCTTGTTAGCAAATGTTGATCCAATCTCCATCAAATCCTTAATGTTTGTTCTTAAAATCTTCAACAAATTGGAAGGGCTGGATATTAATTGTTCTAAAAGTGCCATTTTTCTCTCAAGAAGTGCCAGTCACCTAAAGCACAGTATCAAATCTATCATTGATTTCAATTTGATTCTCTTACCTATGATCTATCTTGGGGTCCTTATTTCTAACAACAGATTGGCTTGTAAAGAGTATGCCTTTCTTATTGACAAGATTAACTCAAGAATATCCAATTAAATGAGTAAAAACCTGTCAATAACTAGTAGAGTGCAATTGATTTCCTCTATCCTCACTTCCTTAAACTTGTTTAGGCTACTCATATGGTCTTACAAGCTGCTATGATCAAGCATATTGACTGAATTTTCAAAAAATTCCTATGGACTAGATCTAACACCTTCAGAGTCAAAGCTAGAGTCAAATAGGCTAAGATTTTCATCCCAAAGAATGAAGGGGCCTCAATATCACTTCTCTTAAAACTCTTAATACAATCATAATCATTAAGAGACTTTGGAGATTATGCAAAGAAATATAATCCTTATAGTCCAAATGGATACATGGGTACTACATTGGAACTAGTAACATCTGGAATTACAATCCTTCTTTTAGAGTCTCCTAGATTATGAAGAACATGCTACAAACTAGGGAGAAATTTACGTTAGAATTTATCAATCTGAATGGAAATGGAAACAACACCAGTTTTTGTTATAACAACTAGCTATCAATTGGACCACTGTAGAACTATCCTTCATGCATATACTGAAGCCCATAATGCACAATGATAATACAGTTGCTACAACTCTCGTCAACAGGCAACTATTTGATAATTATCCCATTCCATAACATATAAAAGGGAAATTGTTCATACTCATCTTGATAATGATGATGATAATATAATCTACAAAATTTTAGCTCAAGAAACTTTACAAATATCTTATGCAGAAGATTCTTAAGAGGTAGTTCAGATCTTATCCCCTAGATCAATGTAGTATGGTCCAAGCATCTCAACCCTCGAGCACCCACAATCATGTGGTTGGCTATGAAATGCAAACTTCCATCAATTAACAGAATCTCCAAATACTTGCAAATCCCCAATTAGTGCACTTTATGTAAGAAAGTTGAAGAAAACATGAACATCTCTTCTTCCAGTGTGAATTCACCAAGGATAGCTAGAATTCCCTCCTTATTTTATGTCATGTCTCCAATGTTTTAAATAGATAAAATAGAATTATAGAATGGTGTTAATGTTAGGCATAAAAGCAATATTAAAAGGTGGTGCTTTTGTGTCGTATTATCATTCATTGCGACAACTATTTAAGATGAAAGGAACAAGAGAATTTTCTAGGATATAAAGAAGAACAAAGAGACTTTTCACAATGAACTTATGCAGAAAATCAGATTACATCTTGGCATTTTCAAAGAAGAAGGTGATAATTTCAGTATGTAATTTAGCTCTGTATCTACCTTGACATCTCCAATCTAGGAGTTAAAAAACTTTTGAAATGATTTTAGGTCAAGTTTTTTCAAATTTGGGTTTTTAATACTTTTAAAACTTTAAAGTATTGAAAATTGATAATTCAAAATATTTTTTAAAGTTAAATTATGTAGGATTTTGGATAGCATGAGGGCTTGTATATGCTAGCCATACTTAGAAATAAAAATTTTATATAATGAGTGTAATATATTTGTCTAAGGGACTGACTACCCATAACTGAATATATATAAATTGGCTAAAGGTAAAAGATTAGCTAATCAAATGTGTCTGAAAACTGGTTATTATAATGAATAATTATGTCAAACAACCATTTGAATTAGTTTTAGGTATAAATAGATGATAATTAGGTTATAGGAACAATCATTAACATACTAAAGAGTTGTAAAAGCATTAAGAAGCTAGACAATGTATTTGAGTACATGTATACATTACATAAGTCATATTAAGTCCTAGTTTATTGGTATGAGTAAGAAATCACAACTTTGACTTATACAAAATTGTGTTAATGTAGTAGTTCAAGATGATTATTTAGATTAGGATTTAGGAGTCCCACTGTTTGCTTTTATACTTAATTTCTTTCTAGCCATTTTCCGTAATCTTATACCTTATTTTATTTGTTGAACTTATATAGGGCTTATGATAATAGCTAATGTGGATTAGCTTTGAATTCGTTAGAGAAATTCTTTGTTAATGGTCTATCAATAGATGATGTCGATTTAATAATTAGTTTATAATTGCACTTCTTTCAAGTACTGATCTCATCGTGGGTAATTGTATTATTTAAGCTTAACTAAAGTTTTCTTTTATTTGGCTCAGTCGAACCTTCCTTGTTAGTTGCCATTTTGTTAACCCTTTTATTTTTTGCTTTTCTTGGATTTATGGTCTATTTTGGTCAATAAGAATGTGATGAATATTTAAATTAAGGTGAATTTATTCAAACTTTAAAGAAGCAAATAAAATGCAAACTTATATTTTGGCTAGAAATAAAGTAAAGGCTTAAAAACTTTGGACATAATAAGGGTAACATCCCTACTCACATCATATGTAAGCTTTGAAATCAAGTTCCTGAAACATTAAAACATAACTTATTCATTTGTTGCTTCTCAAATACATTATGGATCTATACTCTAAGTCTTTGTAAACACAATGTTTAAAGAATGAAAAGAGTGTGGAATGGGCTGAACAAGTAAAATACATGTACAAAGATATGAATTAGCTTTAATTTGTGAAACATTTGCAATTTAAAGAGAGAGAAATCTAAGGATGTTCCAAAAATGAAAGTTAGAACATTCAAACTTTGTGTAACATCCCACCCCCGAGGGGAAGGGTAGAATAGTAATTTGGCAAGGGCTCATAGTGTTTCGGGTTGTTTTTACACGTGAATAGTGAAATTTGCACATGAAAACGACCGTACATGCATTCATGACATTTC
>JAOSBL010000212.1:10857737-10877319 GCA_027568915.1 Erythroxylum roraimae
ACCGTCGGATTAAATGAACGAGCGAGATGGATTGCGTGGTCGTCCATCCCAACTCGTCCTTAGTATATATACTTAATGATAAAGCGAGAATATACATATAATGGTGCTTTTTAAAAGATAAAGAAATATTATATTTTGTTATATTTTATTTTTTAAAAAAAGTTGAATTATATTTTATTTTTATTTATTTATGTATTTATTATAATTTTATTTACATAATAATTTAGCGTGTCAGTTTTACTTATTTACTCTTTTAATCTGCATCATTTTTTTATTGTCACATCTACATGTGGGTCTACCGGAAACAGTCTTTCTATTATGTAGGAATAAGGCTGCGTACTATCAAACCTCCCCAGACCTCGTTTTATTGCGAGACTTCGAATTGATTGTGATGATGATATGATGATACATATGATGATTTGATAAATATTTTTAATTAACTAATGGGTTGTTAAATATATAAATTTCGTTAATTATATTAAATATTAATAATTTATTTATAGTAAGTATAATAATTAGTTAATTTAGAAATAAAATTTAATATATTAAAAAATAAATTAAATTATAATATATAATAATAATAAAATAAAAATGTAATGGTGAAACTAAATAAAATTTTGTCTTAGTTTCTTTATTAAAAATTTTAAATAAATAAATTTATATTTTTAATTTATATTACGAGCATATTTTTTAACGTGTGTCAATATAAACATACATCTCCTATTCTCATTATTGATGCAGTATCCATTTATTTTCCATCCATCTAAATGAGATATTTATGCTTATAAAACGAACACAGTAATAGTATCGGGTGATCTGAAATTTTAGTAATGTAATGGGAATAAAATATGGCACAACCTCGTGTCTTGATGTGTGTTCTATCACTCACTTCCTCACCGAAAGCCTCTGGACAAAAGGCCATTTTGACACGGCTTCTCTCGCTCTGAAGGTGCTCCAATGGCGGCTGCTCTCCGCTCTGTTCTCGCCAGAAGAACCATAGGGTTTGGCAAGGCTTCGACCAGATCAAGGGTTTTCGGGTTAGGGATTGGGTCAATGCGTGGTCTACAAACTTTTTCGCTTCCGGATCTCCCTTACGATTATGGCGCTCTGGAGCCGGTTATTAGTGCTGAGATTATGCAGCTTCATCACCAGAAGCACCACCAAGCTTACATCACCAACTACAACAAGGCTCTCGAGCAACTCCATGAAGCTTTGCAAAAGGGCGATTCCTCTACTATCGTCTGGCTACAGAGCGCCATCAAGTTCAACGGCGGAGGTTCTGTTCTCAAAATTTTTCATCTTAATTTTCATTTCCTCCTTTTCATTTTCATATGTTAGCATTTGGGAAGTCAATCTAAACTTCCATTAGAGGTCTTTAGAGACTTTTGGGTTGGCGTGTCAACTAACGATTCAAATATCATTAGTAAATTTGGAGAAGTCTATAATTTCTACTACTACACAGGTCATAAATAGTTGTCTATTCTATATGTCTTGGGAGTTTTCGATATAGATGAAGTTCAGTACGTGATCCAAGAGTCATGGGGCAGCTGAGAGACCGCTGCTAAGAGTAGGAGTTCAACTTAACATATTGGATTGTGACTAATTTGGGATTTTGATTGGACTAAGATTGAGTTGGAATGTTGCTCAAAACCTTTTGAATCAACGTTTTTTTATTTTTAACCTTCATCTTGAAACGAATTACTTTGGACTTTGAGTAAACTCCCAGTTTGAGATGCCTCAAAAGACTATAGGAGTACTGGTATGAGTAACCTGCTGAATATGATTTGATGAAATCGAAACGACTCAAGACATTTCTATTGTTGTCGTCAACTTCCATAGTTGACCTTGGAAACATGAATTAATGATTTCCCTTTCTTCATTCCACCTTTTGATGATCATGTTGCATTCTTTCTTGGATAAATTTGTTATGCTAGTCTAAAGTTTCCAAATAAGCTGATAGAGTTTGTACATATGGCTAGGTGGATTCTAGTTAATGTTTCTTCATATTGTTCTCAGTATATTTAGTTCCCTTGTAGGTCATATAAACCATTCCATCTTTTGGAAAAACCTCGCTCCCACTAGTGTAAGTCCATCCCTTCTTCACATATCCTAATCTCAGCTTCTGTGATTTATGTTCCTAATGCTTGGTATGACAGGAAGGAGGCGGTGAGCCACCACATGGTTCGTTGGGTTGGGCCATTGATTCCAACTTTGGTTCTTTAGAGAAATTGATACTGAAAATGAATGCAGAAGGTGCTGCTTTGCAGGGATCAGGATGGGTGGTAAGTTTTCTTATCCTGATATGTTGATTTATTTTCCATTTTCTTTTGATACGATCTTGAATTTTTCTTTGCATGCCTGGTCCCTTGATAGTGGCTTGGTGCAGACAAGGAATCCAAGAAGCTTATAGTTGAGACAACTGCGAACCAGGTAAGTTCACAAATTTGTTAATGATGATGTTATAAAGATGGTGTCAATATTTGATTCATGTCGTTTCTGTAAGAATACTGATACTATAAGTTTGCTTACATATATGCGTATCATACATACAATGCTAAGATTGATAAAGAAAATGGGTCTTACAAGCTTTAAAAATTTATTTATGTGGTAATTTTATGAGCTTGCCATTTTTTGTCCTAACATATGAATTATAGGATGGGCAATGCTCTCTCTTGTTCCTTTATTGCTTGAGGAGTCCTATAGTGTTGGAGCTTTTTAGGAGTTGGTAAATGAATTGCTAACACAATTTTATTGCTCTTTGAACCATGACAGGACCCACTAGTAACTAAGGGATCAACTTTGGTTCCTTTGCTTGGTATTGATGTTTGGGAGCATGCATACTATTTGCAGGTAATAAATGAGATTGATTAGCTGTTTTTGGTTCATTTTCCTTCTGACAGGTGTTGTGTGCACTCTTTGATGTAGGACAAATTGAAGAAATATTAACTGGTAGTTAAACTCACAAAATTTGGAAAATACGGCTGAAATTAGAATGCTGAAAGATTTAAGTTTCAGGTCTGAATTTCAGCTTGGAATGCTGAAATTTCAGATTTGGTATATCTGGGTTTTTAGGGTTTAATTGTTGGAAATTTAGGTTAGAATTTCAAGGTTTGATGTGAATTTGGGTTTTTGGTTGCTATAAATTTAGGCTAGAATTGTTGGAACATAGTGAAGAACACAAACAATGGAGGTTAGGAAACTAAGAATCACTCATAGGGTCTAAGAATCACTCTTATAAGAAAGCATCACACCTTCTAGTTAAAAACTTCAATTTGTAAAAAAAAAAAAAAATCATGATAGCTTGTTATTGAAGAATTTAAACACATATTTATAGTTCTTAAGTCTTTATTCTAGTAGGTAAGGGTTCTAAAATTAACTCCCATGTCACTTGGTAATTCCAAAACATAAGCATTAGCACTTATCTTCTTAAAGATCTCATAAGGTCCAGCTGAAAGAAATTTCTTATATTTTCCTTTCAAAAAATGTTATAAACAAATCCTTATCATTACCATATCCCCTTCATTGAATTCTACCAGTCGACAATATTGATCAATATGTTCTTTATAAGTCAAGTGGTTAATTGTTATGTGTCTTCGTCCCTTGTCAAAGATATCCCTCATATGTTGTACAAAACTGTCAGCTTCAACATTAACTTGTGTTGTTTGTGGTAAAGGAACCAAATCAATAGGTTTCCTTGGTTGAATTCTCTAAACTATCTCAAAAGGATTTTTACCTGTTTAACATATTTACAGAAGTGTTGTATCGAAATTCTATCTTATTTTCTTTGTGCATTGATTTGGGGATGGAAAGAACTAGAAATTTGAAGCTTAGTGTTTAATATTTTCCATAGAGTTCTCTCAAAATAACTCATAAACTTTGTATCACAATCAGAGATGATGTTTAAAGGTAGTTCATAGAGACGTAATCTATGAAGAAGACTTTAGCAATATGGCCAGGAATATAAGTCTTGACCATTACATTTGCAGTTGGTTGCATAATAAAACTACATAGCTTCTCTATTACATAGGCATCAAGAACATGCATCATGTTGATTCTTGTAGTCAAATGCATTAACTTTCTGTCATTACTGAATTTTGACTTTGAAAGTGCACTTATAGCTTCTTCTTTATCCTTATGTTGTGTTAATTTCTCATCTTCGTTCAAATCTACTTCTTCTTCATCACCTAATGCAACATAATCTTCTTTAACAAAACCAAGGATATCATCAAGTTTTGAGCTGACAAGCTTCGAAACCCTTGGAACTTGCAAGTTAATCTTCTTAGCTCCCTGTTCTGTTATTTTATCTTGAGGTCCAATTCTTTTAGTCTATTCCCCTATTGTTTTAGTCTATCATTCTTGTGTTTTTGAGGTGTCATTCAGCAGTTTTAACCTGTTGTTCAAATGTTTTAGCAACTTGTTCAAGTGTTTCAGTTTGTTGTTTAAGTGTTTCAACTTATTGTTCATTGGCTTCAGCTTTAGGGTTTGCCAAGGAATCCAGTTCATTTTGTTTTCCTTCATCTTAACATTTTTATCATCTCCCATTGTCAAAATCCATTTCATCAAGTACTTGAGCACCTTCTATAACTAGGCTCAAAGATTTGAATTGATCAATTGATGGAGAGGTGCCAACAGTCTCACCCCCTAGATCAAACACTTTCTCTGAGGTAGTACCTGCTAAATTTGAGGAATCAAAATCATTATATGATTCAACAAAGATTTTCCCTTGTGCCATGTATTGTTCATCAATATTAATTCCTTCATCTTGCTTATTACCATAGATTGTTGGTTTGCGTAATTTGTGGGAGTTTTGATTTTTAGGAAATGTATGTAAAGGCTGTCTAGCCTTTTCAAAACTTGTTAAACTTGTTTTCTTATGGGAATTGTTATATGTAAGTTGGTTTTTGGGGCACCTTATGAACGAGAATTATCGATGCCAAATTTTTTAGAATATTCAGAAACATTTCATCTCACTCTAAGTCACTGAATATTCTTTTAGATGTCCTTTTGTTATGTGTTGTCGTTGTGAACCAAAGCTTTGATATCAAATTGATGTAGGACAAATAGAAGAAATATTAACTAGTAGCTAAACTTGACAAATAGAAGAATTATTAACAAGTAGCTAAACTTACAAATTTTGGGAAATATGACTGATATTAGACTGTTGGAATATCAAGTTTTAGGTCTGGTTTCAGCTTGGAATGTTGAAATTTCAGATTTAATATAGTTGTGTTTTAGGGTTTAATTGTTGGAAATTTAGGCTAGAATTCCATGGCTTGATATGGCTAGAACTTGGGCTTTTGGTTGCTGGAACTTTAGGTTAGAATTGCTGGAAAATAGTGAAGACAAACAATAGAGGTTGGGAAGCCAAGAATCTCTAAGAATCAGACCTTCTAATTGAAAATTTAATTTTGTAGAAAAAATTCAGGATTATTGAAAGGTTGAGTACACACATATTTATAGTTCTTAGAATCTTTATTCTAGTAGGAAAGGATTATAAATACCCAAAATTAAATTCTATCTTAATAAGGGTTTTTTATTCTTAAATAAGCTTAAGTCCTAAACAAATTAGCACAATATATCTAACTTATTATTATTTCTTATCTAATGAAGAAAAATTAGCATAAAGTAGGTTGCCTTTGTTGTCACTTCAATTTTCATTTTTCATCCCACTAAATTAAAGCTTGTAATTGATTAATTAGTCTTCTTTTATTTCGGTTATAAACTCTATGCTCATTTGCATCACTGTAAATAATGACAATCGATGCTTGAATGTGAATCCCTTTGATTAACTCATTTGCATTCTAGTATAGCTGCTTCTGTGCTCCTACATAAAGAAATAGATTTCATTCAATAGTGTATGCGTGGACTGAATTTAAGATCCTATAGATGCAGGAGAAGTAAATTCGAAAACAGTTTCCAGATTGATGTATAATGGTTACATTGCTCTAACTTATTAAATCTTCAACTTGGGGCAGTTAGGTGATCCATCTTTGTATAAGGTCTTGTTATTGAGTACATGAATTTTAAATTTAGCAACTTAGCATGGGTTTTGGTATTTGAAATGAAACATCATATAGTGTTTTAGAAACTAGAGATAACATACTGAGATTATTGTTCATTTTGGACGCTTTGAAATTTGGTAATTGTAGAATGAACTTGACAAATGAATGAAAGACTGGAAACCATACTTACTTTCAAAAGCGCAACTCTGTAGTCGGATTTTTCTTTTTACAACCAAGTTGTTTTTCTTTTGTGAATATAAGTTGATAGTTTTTCTGCTTTTCCTGCCAAATTTGACCTTTTTAGTCTGCAATTTGCCTCTTATGATCTCGTCTGAGTTGAAAGTTTGTGTTGTAATGGTGCAGTACAAGAATGTAAGGCCAGATTATCTGAAGAACATATGGAAGGTGATGAACTGGAAATTCGCGGGCGAGGTTTATCAGAAGGCATGCCCTTGAGATCTGTTTAGCATGTCCTTCCAAGGGGTTCTGAACAAAACGCAGACTTCACTGTTTTCCTTGTTCGCTTCAATTCTGCCAAGGATGGAATAAAGTTGTCCTCTGGTTGTAAAGTATGAGAGGATTGACTTAGTTCTCCTCTTAATGTATGATGTAAAGCTGCTCACTGGTATATCCAGTTGTGAAACAGAATAATGCGATTTGCCATGTTTTCTGGTGTTCCCAAGGGATATTTGGCTTGGTCCTCGTATCTTATCATATGTAACTTGCGTCCTCTGGACATTTTTAAGTGCGGCTGCCTTTAGAATAATGAACTTGCGATTAGCAGCTAGTACGGAAGGTAGCATTCCAAAATGGTTCTCTTCTCAGTTGCAGTCTGAGACGATGACGTCCAAGTTGCACGACCACGACCACGACGCATCCAACCACTAAAAGGGAAAAACCATTTCTTCTGTCCTACGTAGGAGTGAAACCGAATCATTAGACCAAGATAATCGGTGGTGCAAACGTTACGGAATGCCATGTAGAGGGTAGGAATTAATGAACCGTATTTCTTACTAAAATTTATAGTTACGGTGAATTGAGATTGAATTTATAAGGAATGTTTGGTTAATTTTCGTTATGGAATTAATTGATCCAAGGAAAATATAAAAAGGGGGTTTTTGGAAATAAAATAAAAGTAAACTATTGAAAATAAATTAAAACATGCGATTAGAAATGATTAAAATGTCTAATATATGTAAGGTTCAGTTTCAGGTTCAATCTCGGCTTAAACATGATCAAATATATTTTATCATCCTAATGTCTTAACGAGTCTCTTCGAATTATCAATCTGAGATTAATAGAACGTTCTCCTAATCTCGGTTTTCTCTTAAGTTTTGTTTAATCAAGATACGATCATTAATTAAACCTAACTACTAAATAACCTAAAATACGATCTCTAGATTTAATTTAGTAGCTATATTATGTAGTAGAAAACGATCAATATAAGCAATAACCTTGCACGTTCGGGTTATATAACCTAAGTTATGTTGTTCCTAACGATACGGGATCATTAGATGCTACTTACAAACATCAAAAGTAACGATTATGTATTACATTCAATATTTTAGCAATAGGTTCGAAATAGAACAATCAAAATAACGTATTAAGATTATTCATCCAAAAACTCGATCAAATCAACACCAACAACACAACAATCCGGAAAAAAATTACAGCCTTAAAATGATAAAAATAGCTTAACCGTGATTTGCGTCGATATTCCCGTTAAGCCGACATCGAGAAGCTAGCCTTTCATCTCTAGTTTTATGTTCCAAGTACCAACCATCTTCTAGCTGCTTCGAGTGTGAAAGAATGACGAGCGAGGGAATGCCTCCACCCTTTTTATGATTTTTTTTGGTCCATTGTCACTGTTCACTCATTTTAAAACCCTCATGTCTCTGTGCTGTCGTTTTCTCCTGTATGTTTGCGTACTTCATTCCAGATGTTGCATTTGCGTTTCATTTTGTGTGGGCTACGTTTTGACATGCTCTGCTTTCTCTCTTTTGTGATTTAATTTATGGTCCACCTATAGTGTTTACGCACACCTCGTTACTATGCGTGTCTCTCCTTTTTTAAAAAAGCTCACCTAATGTTTGCATTGAACGTAGACGCTATAGTCTGCTGCTGCGTCATTTTGCTCCTTTTTTCAGTAGCCTCTTGCACGTCATTTTTGGGTCTCTTTGTTGTTGGCGTTCTCTTTCTCTTTTATTGTCGTTTTGCTCAATGTTTTACTGCGTTTTCATCATGTTGCATGCACTGTATCATGAAATTTCCATGCACAACTTTTGTACTTCTTTGTCGTAACTAACTTTAATTCATTTTCTTTGTTTTTTCATTTCTTTTCTTCCTTTTGTCTTTATTTGCTCCAATCTTCTTCTTGCTCCAAGAAAATAAGTGAATGTAAATCTTCAGAAAATGGCCCAAAGATCGTACTTTCGACTCACTTTAACTTCTTTGCTTCCGAATTGTGCCTAAAATCACTTATGAGTCAAAGTGAGTATCTTAAGCATTTCTAAGGCATTAATCACTAAGTGTAGTATATCAAATGAATCAACATTTAAGCACATATCAATAACATTTGAGAAAAGTGGGTGTTTAGGCTTAAATGACGATTTCTCTTAGAACGATGTAGTTTCTGTTTTTTTATAGTCCATCGACAACATGGCACGTGGTCTTCAATGAGAGGCGAGTTTATATTATGTAATTGATTGGCAACTTTTTTCAGAATTTGATAACGATTGTCTTTGGTTTTCTCTCCTTTTATTCTTTTCAAATTCTCTTTGCCATTCTTCTTCACATTCACATTTCGCACATAACAAATTGGTATTAAAGCGGCCGTCACTATGATAGAAGGAACACAAGCGACAAAACGTAGGAGGATTATGGAATGCTTGAAAGCAGTTCTATAGAACTAAACCAAAAATAAGAAGCCATTGGTGGAAATTTAGGGTAGGATAGAAAAGATAGGAAAGGAGTTGGGTAAACTTAAAATGATGTTTCATCAATTCATGCATATGATGGGAGGAGTGTCCGAGCAAGGTTTCCTATGGAAAGAGCAGGTAGTACTACCAAGGGGAACAACGAATGAGAAAGGGAGTATACACCACATGCACGAGATTCAACAAGAACAATTTTCGAGTGTCCGAGGGTAGTGGAGTGAAGAGTTAGGTGTACAAGTGTGAACAATGTTTTGCACTTGACAACATACCAAATGAGAAGAAGGTGGACATTGTAGCGATGTACTTGGAGGGAGAGGCGTAGGAATGGTATCAACTAATCACGAAGAAGTGATGTCAGAAGGAACTTTTGGAATAGGAAGAGTTTGTTGATGTCATAAGATAAAAGTTTGACGAAGAACACTTTGAGGATCTGGTGGATGACTGTAAAGAACTCAAGAAGGAGTAGTCGGTGTAAGATTAGTGTGCCCAGTTAGATAAATATTCCAACAATTGACATTACTAAAGGAATACTTGATGGGGGGTTTTTTTGAAGGGTTTGAAGAGAGAGTTAGAGGTACTCGTCAAATTCCTCGATCCCCTTATTCTTTAACAAGCCTGCTCACCTGCGAGGAAGCAAGAGGTAGTATTAAATATAAGTACCAGTATTCGGTGTAAGATTAGTGTGCCTGATTAGATAAATATTCCAACAATTGCCATTACTAAAGGAATACTTGATCGAGTTTTTTTTGAAGGGCTTAAAGTGCAAGTTAAAGGTAACTGTCAAACTCCTCAAATCCCCTACTCTTTAACAAGCCTGCTCATTGGTGAGGAAGTAGGAGGTAGTATTAAATGTTCATATAATGGCAGTACTCACGAAGGGAAACTTTAAGAGTTAAGCACTAACTGGCATAAACAATAATCTGAATTCCAAAAGAGGGATCTTAGTGGCCACAGGCTTTAAAATCTAACTTGACAAAGGGATTATGCCTATCTTAGGCACCAAGGAACTGCTATGAGAGGTAGCCCAAGTTGGATCCCAACTTCGACCAAGGCAGTCAATAGTGAAGAGTTTAACGAATGTCCACCCAAGAGATCGTGCTTCTAGTGTGATGAGAGGTACATACCGAGCCACTAATGTAAAAGGAAACAACTACAATTATTCATGGTTAAGGGGGATATTGAGATTGAAGAGGAACCTGGCAAGTTGAATAAGGAAATTATTGGAGAACAACAATACCCTAACATCTCTTTCCAGGTGATAATTGAGGGAACCAATGAAGAAGAATACAAGCAAATGCAAGTAATTGGATACCATAAAAGGAAGCTTATATAGGTATTAATGGACAATTGGAGCACTCACAACTTCCTAGACAAAGCTTTAGCCAAAAGAAGTCAAGGCTAATTGGAGGAAATTCCAAGAATCCAAATTATCGTAAGGGGAGGTCTTAGGTTGAGCTGTCGTGGAGCATGCAAAGATGTCGTCTTTGACATATGCATTGGTGGTTTCTCTAGGAAGCTGCGACATCATCTTAGGAGTGCAATGGTTAATTAACCTTAATAATGTCATATGCAATTTCAAGACTACCATAAGGTTTACTTAGGAAAGAAAGCTAGTTACATTATCAGGAAGCAAGAAACAAGGTGCAAAGATGGTGTCTAGCAAAGGTTTAAACAAAATGTTGAAGGGGGAACAAGTAGGAAGACTGTATATGATACAATTAACCCACCCCATCGAGCATCTGTTACAACATATGAGATTAGCGACATTAGGATCATCGATGGATAAATTGGATAAACTTCAAGCCCTATTGGCAGAGTACAAATTACTATTCCAAAAACCTAAGCAATTACCCTAGAGAAGAATTCGGGATCACAGTATCGAGCTTAAGGACGAAGGGATATGATTAGCGTCTATTCATACTATTACTTAAGGAAGCAGAAAGAAATCATCGAAAGAGCCATATTAGAGTTACTCCAACAGGGATTCACATAATAAAGCTTGAGTCTGTTTGCATCTTTGGTGGTTTTGGGGAGAAAGAAGGATAATTTATAGGGAATGTGTGTTAACTATCTAAAGCTCAATAAGCACACAGTGAAGGATAAGTTCCCAATATCTTTAATTGAGGAGTTGCTCACCGAACTCCATGAATTTAGCTAATACTCAAAGTTGGACCTGAAGTATGGATACCATCAAATCTAAATGTGCAATGAAGATGTGGCAAAGATAAACTTTTGAACCCATGAAGGACATTCCAAGTTCCTCATAATGTGATTCGAATTAATTAACACACCCTCCACCTTCCAAAGTCTAACGAGTGAGATATTTCAACCCTTTCTCAAGCAGTTCATACTCATCTTCTTCGATGATATGCTAATCTATAACAAAATTTTTGAGCAACACGTATCACACCTCAAGGAGGCTCTTTGAATCCTACAAGATCACCTGTTATACTTTAATGATGGCAAATATGCCTTAGGGATCTGATAACTAAAATATCTCGAACTGTCTATCTCACTTTAGGGAGGCTCTCTGAACCCTAAAAGATCGCCAGCTATACCTTAATGAGAGCAAATATGCCTCAGGGGTCCAATAATTAGAGTATCTTGAGCACTTTATCTTTGAGAAGTGAGTTGCTATAGATAGCAAAAAGGTAACCATTGTTTGAAATTAGCCAATACTCAGGTTACTCAAAGAGCTTTTAGGCTCATAGGTTACTACAAAAGGTAACAATAAATCTTCAAGGAGTTAAAAGAGGCCCTCACGTCAACCCGAGTCCTAACCATGCTTGGCTTCTTTTGACCCTTTGTTTGACACTTGTGGTATGAGCATCGAAGCAGTATTATAGTAAGTCAAAAATCTTATAGCTTACCTGAGTAAGACATTAGTGGATAAGCACTTGGAGTTATCAACATATGAGAAGTAATTCTTGGCTATTGTTAAGGCAATTCAACAGTGGTATTACTATCTCAGTAGTAGGAAAACTAATCACCGAAGCTTAAAATACCTGTTGGAGTAAAGGACCTCCACTCCCTTCTAAAAAACGTAGCTACCAAAGCTTTTTAATTATGACTTTGCAGTGGTGTAGCAGAGTGGGAAGGAGAACTAAGTGGCGGATGCACTATTATAAATAATAAGTACCGAGCATCTCATATTGACTGTATCTCAAAATTACACTGAATTGTTGGGTGAAATTATAAACACCTAGGAGGACACCATGATTCGTGATGTCATAAAATGTGTGGAAGAAAAGACCTTTAGTTTAGGCATTTATAAATGAAAGGAAAAAATATTGCACTAGAGAGGCAGGCTGGTGGTTAGATTCAATGAGTTGTGTAAGAAACTCATTACCTTGAGTCATAACGGACCCCATAGAGGTCATTCAGGAGTAAACGCGATTGTCAAGAGGCTGTGGAATATATTTCACTAAAAAAAGATGAGTAAGGATGTGAGAAACTACATGAAGACGTGTGTGACTTGTCATAGGAGTAAGCACAAAAATGTGCCCGGGAAGCTTCAACCACTTCCCATACCTAATATTAACAAAAGAGAGAGAATCAAAATATTGTAAATGAGTTGTATATTTCCTGTACAAACACAACCTATATATATAAGAAAATATGAGCTAATCAAGCTACAATCTTATCTAAAATCCCTATAATCAACCTATCTACCAAATTTACAATTGAGCACATGTTAATCATGTTAACACCCTCTCAAACTCAAGGTGATGCCGTAGATTCCAACTTGAGTGTGCTTAATAGATCTTGAAAGCGAGCGGGAAGATGCGTTTTGGTGAAAATATCTTATGTCTGATTAACAGATAAGACAGGAACCAAACAGATGGTGCCATATGTCACATGATGGCAGATAAAGTGACAATCGGTTTCAATATGCTTGTTACATTCATGGAAAACATCATTATGAGAAATTTGGATGGCATTGGAATTATCACAATAAAGAACAATGGCGAAGGAATGAGTGACAACCATATCAGTTAATTACAACCGTAACCAAAGTAATTCAGAGGTAGCATCAGCAAGGGCACAATACTCAGATTCAACACTAGAGTGAGAAATGATAGTTTGCTTTTTGCTACACCATGAGATGAGGGAGTCACCCAAAAAGAAGCAATAACCCGTTGTAGAGCGACGATCTGTCACATTGTCATCCTAAGCTGCATCAGAGTATCCAGATAATACCAAAGAAGAGTTTGTAGAAAAGTGTAAACCATGAAAAAGTGTGTCTTTAACATAACAAAGTATGTAAAGGACTGTGGAGAAATGAGTTGACCGGGGAGTAGACATAAACTGACTGACTAGATGAGCAATATAAGCAATATCAGGGAGAGTAACAGTAAGATATACAAGACTCCCTAAGAGTTGGCGATATAGTGTAGGATCATCAAGAGGAGATCCATCATGAGGTGTGAGTTTACAGTTGAGTTCCAAAGGGGTAGACATTATTTTTTTGTCAATGATGCCAGCCTGAGAAAGTAAGTTAGAATCATACTTAACTTGAGAGAGATAATAGCCTTCAGAATCGTGAGAGACCTCAAGACCTAAAAAATAGCTGAGAAAACCAAGGTCTTTCATTTTGAAATGTTAATTTGAGATAATGTTGCAATTCTAAAATACCAAAGGTATCATTTCCTATGATAATCATATCATCAAAATACAGTAGTAAAAGGACCATTCCATGGTCAGTTTTGCAGATGAATAGGGCCAAGTCATATGGGCTGGAGATAAACCCAAACTGAGCAAGAGTAAAGTTAAATTTCGCGAACCAGGCCCTTAAAGCTTGTTTTAATCCATATGAAGCTTGTTGCAATCGACAAACCTTATGTAGAGAATGATAACTAAGGGGAAGATGCATGTAAACTTCTTCCATCAAGTCACCTTGGAGAAAGGCATTTTTGACATCCATTTAAAAAAAATTCCACTTAAGAATCATAATAATAGCCAAGATACTACGAACAAAGGTAAGTCAGGCAACAGGAGCAAAAGTATCTTCATAATCTATTCCAAGTGTACCCTTTGGATACTAAGCGAGCTTTGTAGCGTTCAACAGTGCCATCAGAGAGGGTCTTGATCTTATAAACCCATTTGCAACCAATAGGGGTCTTATGTGGAGGATAATCAACTAAATCCCAAGTGTGAGTTTTTTCCAAGGTCTAAAGTTCCTTGGCCATAGCTTGCTGCCAAAGAGGGTCAGTACTGGCCTCACTATAAGAGCGAGGCTCATAAAGAGTGGCAAAATTAGAATAACAGTGAAAATCATAAAGGTAATGAGGAGTTTCTCTTACCAGGGTTGAACGATGGAGAGTAGTGTCAAGGACAGATGCGGGCTCAGGTAAAAAATTAACATTAGGGATAAGAGGACCAAACATAGATGAGAAAGAGCAAGGATCAGAATCGGAAGTAGGAAACAACTCAAGAGAGGAATTTGTGAAGAACAAGAGTCAGAGCTGACATACGGATGAAATTGGAAATAGTGGAGAAAATAATATCTTCCCAAAATGTAACATGACGAGAGATATGTAATCTACTAGAAATTGGATCCCAAAAATGATACCTTTTGTGTTCAATGCCATATCCAAGGAAGCAACATAGACGAGCTCATGGTTCTAGTTTTGTGTGCTTGTGGGGCTATATGAGAATAAAACAGGCACAACCAAAATGTTTAAGTAGGGAATAATTATGAGGCTTACCAAGCAATTTTTCAAAAGGATATAAATTATACAAGACTAGAGTGGGAAGGCGATTAATGATGTAGACAACGATAAGAGATGCTTCTCCCCAAAATTTTTCAGGACATGATGTTGAGAGAAGGACAGCATGAACAGAATCAAGAATATGAAGATGTTTATGCTCAGGTCGTCCATTTTGTTAAGAGAAGAGAGGACAAGTGCGTTGTACAATAGTGCCTTGTTGATTGAGAAACTGAAGTAAAAAGAAATTATGGTATTCCATTGCATTGTCAATTCTGAGAATTTTAATAGTCTGTGAGAGCTGAGTTTTAATCATATTAGCAAAAGTGATATAAGTCTGTGATAACTTAGATCCATGTTTCAAAAAATATATCCAGGTGAAACGAGAGTAATCATTTATGAACAACACAAAATAAGGAAAACCATTTACCAAAGAAATTAGGGAAGGCCCCCAAATGTCAGAGTAAATTACACCAAAAGGATTATCTGAAATGGAGTCATTATTACTAAAAGACAAGGCAGGTTGTTTTACAAGTTGACAATTTAAGCAATTGAAAGACTCAAACTTAGTTGACCCTAACAGTCCCCGAAAAATTAAAGATTGAATTTTGTTGGTTGAGACATGGCCAAAACGAAGATGTCACTGCTGAATGGAGGATTTGGTGACGATAGCTGCACACACAGGGTTCGGGGGGAAGACAAAAGGATGCAAGTTCAAATAATCGACTCACCTTGTGACTCGTCCTAAGAATCTGTCTTATTTGTCAATCCTGAACCTGTTTATTAAGTGTCTCGATATCACCGAGAGTGATGGGGAGGAGCCCTTAGCAACAAGGGCAAAGGAAGAGCCAATCTTTGAAGAAGCAAAAGTAGCAGCAATGACAGTGGAGGGTTCAGACTTCGAAACATTCCTAGATTTTAGGTTCCCGCCTTTCGATCTCAGAGGTCGTGTGGGACAATGTTCAAGAATATAACCTAGACTATGACAATTCTTACATAATTGATTGCCAAATTGGGGGTCACATTTTAGAGGGGCATATCACGAAGTGACAAGAGTGAATTCAGACTGAGGAGTTTTATCAAGTTTGAGGCGAGTCACTTCAAACATAATTTCCTGGATAGCAGTATCTAGTGAGGGAAGAGGATTGCAATAGAGCAGGGAGGCTCGGACAACTTCATACTCAGGACGGAGAGCCATTAGGACCTGAATGAGTTGGAGATGATCTTCATTGATTTTGGCCTAAGATATTAAGTTCCAGATGGGTTGAACCTGAGCAAGAAAATCATTAACGAATTAACCCACTTGTTGTTTAATATTGTGAAGAGTAGTCCACAAGTGATAGTAATAAGCAAGGCCGATGGTTTTATATTGAATAGCTAAGAAATCCCAAATATCTTTGCTAAGAAATCCCAAATATCTTTGGTAGAGTCAAAATTAGCAAATTGGATATGGATAGAGGGAACAAAGGTATTGTGAAACCGAATGATGATTTGATTATTTTTACTATCCCAATCCTTAAGTTGGTACATAAATTTGACATCGATTTCATCTGTCTCTCTAATTGGGTTTGTGATGTCCCCCGTAACAAGACGCTAAAGCTTGCGACCTATTAAGAAACTTTTCATTGATTGAGCTCAAATATTATAATTTGGACCAGTCAAAACAGTGGCAACGGGCTGCGAAACGTCATATTTCTCCATAAAATGGTTTGAATAAATTCAACAAAGAATATGGGCAACAGAATTTGACCTAGAATAACAGTAGCAACTTGACTTTAAAATACTCAAAAAGCATTGCCCAAAAAAAAGAAACCTAGTAGTCTAAAAGAAAACACACGACCAACCAAATTCAGCATAAAAAGGGATCAGAAGTGAAACCAGCAGCGATGGTGGCAACAGTAGAAACCAGTAACAATTTATTATTGATAGTGACAACAAAAAAAATGGAAACAAAGCAGGACGACAGCTGTGACAATAAAGGGAGCGGCAACGGAATAATTGGTGGCAGTTGGAGGAAGCAACACCTAAACACGCAGCAATAATACTGACGATAAATACGATGGCAATTATGACGGGCCCAAATAGTACCCAATAGCAGTAGCTAACTAATAGGGAAAAAAACTGATCGAAACATAAGCAAGGTAGAGAATAATTGGACTGATTGGAATAAAATTCCAAAATACAGAATGAATACAAATTTTTTGTTGGCTAATGTATACGAAAAATTGCAGAGAAGAATTTTCTATACTAGCTTTAATATCATATTAACAAAAGAGAGAGAATCAGAATATTGTGGAATGAGTTGTATATTAAAAAAAATGAGCTAATCAAGCCACAATCTTATCCAAAATCCCTACAATCAATTTATCATCCCCTACAATCAAGCTATGTACCAAATTTACAATTGAGCACATGTTAATCATGTTAACACCTAAAGGTTGTTAGGAGGAGATAGGCATAGACTTTTTTTAGGGCCTTCCACTTTCAAGGGGAAGAACGAGTGTGATGGCAGTAGTGGACCGCTTTAGTAAATACAGTCATTTTATACCCATTAAAAACTCAATTACAGCGAGGAATGCAACTCAATTGTTCCTTAACCACATTTTCAAATTGCATGGGATGTCAGAGATCATCGTGAGTGGTCGAGATTCACTCATCTTAAGCAAGTTCCGGATTGAGTTCTTTAAGCTACAAAGGTTAGCCTAAGTTCCCCATAACCTACCATCCTTAGTATGATGGACAAATGGAAGTAGTGAACTATATATTGGTGACGTATTTAAGGTGTTTTTACAAGAAAAGGGTCTCCTTATCTAAGTGGTGGTATAATACCACATACTATACAACCATTAATTTTACTCTATCTAAACTGTTATACGAGTACCCTTCACCCGTCTACGTATCATAATTTAAGTGGATTCTTGGAACATAAAGGTTGACTAGATAATGAAGGACAGGGAGATGGCATTGGTTTAAGCGAAGTTCCATTTATGAAGGGCCTAGAACCATATGAAACAAAATGTGGATCGCAAGAGAACTGATAAAGAATTCGACGTAAGAGACTTAGTGTTTCTTAAGCTTTAATTGTACTAAAGAAATCGTTATAGAGAAGGAGCTCTTAGAAGCTATCACCTCTTTACTATGATCTATATTCCTTTGTAGAAAAGATAGGGCATCAGCTACAAATTACTAGAAAGATCAACCATCCACCCGACATTCCACACGTTTTAATTAAAGAAATATGTTGTGGCAGAAACACACATTTTAACAAAACTCGGATCTTTTTCTCCAAGAATGTACCTAGGGGAACTGTCCCCCGGCTCAATAAATCCCTGGATATTCAGAGTACAAATAATCTGGGGAGATATCTAGGTGTTCCATTGATTCATGAGCGTACCACGAGACATATATATCAACACATATTGGACAACGCACAAAGATGTCTAGCCAGGTGGCGTGCAAGGCAGGTGTCCTTAGCAGACCAAGTCACCTTAACGTAATATGTGATTTCGGCCTTACCCATTTTTACTATGCAAACTGTGCGACTACCTAGACATCTTTGTGATGAACTGGGAAAAATTACGCTAACTTTTATCTGGGGTTCCACGGGGGTACAGAAGAATCTACATCTAGTTAAGTGGGATACCGTATGCCAGTCCAAGAAGGCAGGAGGGCTAGGCCTGAAGCATATTCGATCTTCAAATGATGCTTTATTAACTAAGTTGGGCTAGGCTCTGATCACCCAACCTTCCACCTTCTGGGTTAGGATCAATAGGGAAAAATATCCTATGGACCCGCACTATCTCCCCCCTAGCATTAACAGAAGTGGATCTTCGTGCACTTGGAAAGAAATTTCAACTAATTGGCAGTACGTTCAACAAGGGGTAAAATGGCGATTGGGCAATGGTAGACATATCTCCTTTTGGCTAGATATTTGGGTGAAGGATTGGGGGGCCCTAATCTGTGTGGCATTATCTCCAATTCCTGAGTCTGTTATGCACGCAACAGTAGCGGACATGCAATCTGCAGCTGGCACCTGGCAATGGAATTTATTCCAACCCTACCTCCCTTCCACAGTCTGTCTAGATATTGCTGTCATAACTCCTCCTGCAGATGGTGCCGCAGCGGATAAAATGTAGTGGGGTCCAACGAAGCATGGTCATTTTATAGTGGCATCAGCTTACGATTTGATCGAGGGGAACACCTTGGAAGATAAATGCTAGCCTTTGGACCCAAGTCTGGAAATGGGTGGGACCCCAACGGATCAGGGCTTTTCTTTGGTTGTTGAGTCAGGAAAAGCTCCTCACTAACCATAAGCAAGTCATACAGCATATCGTAACAGATAGTAATTGCCATGATTGTGGCCAGGAGGAGACAACTCTCCATGTTATTCGTGACTATCCGAGAGTACAAGCTTTCTAGCATAAATTTCCCTCGAGCATAGTGGATTCAGCCTTCTATCATCAAGATGTGGAAGAATGGGTGAAATCCAACCTCTTGAAACATTCACAAGTGGCGTAACAGCAATGGTCTACTATATTTGGCGTAGCTTGCTGGATGTTATGGAATTGGCGCAACAAAAGTCTGTTTGAAGCTGACTTTGCTTGGTCGACAGATGGTGTACGAGTAGTTCTGAAGTATGTGCAGTGGATAACCAGAGCAAGGGTGGCGGAGAGCTATGTGTTTCCGGCACAAGGTTTGCCAGAGGGGAACCTAATTGGTTGGTCCAAACCGCCGGTAGGCTGGGTCAAACTCAATATCGACAGCTCGGTTCAACAAGAGTCGTCCATCGCTATAGCTGGGGGTTTACTTCTAGATATGCACTGTTGGGCCCCGTTTTTGAAGCCCAACGATTGATCCGGAAATCATAACCTAAGACGTGCGCATAGCACCCTAAAGAGTTACTTCAATTAACCCTCATCATTTCATCTTCATTCTT
>JAOSBL010000212.1:10912201-10925084 GCA_027568915.1 Erythroxylum roraimae
ATGGGAGTCTCACTCCTTGATGGGCCGAAAGGGCCGTGGATGTGTGAAGATGGGCCTGGGCCTAGCACAGCCGACCTGACCAATCTTCAATCAATAGTCCATCAAAATCTTATTGTATCAGTGCCAAAATGAGAAACAATCCAGTTTCTTGTATCTCTAAAATCCCTCTCATTTTGCTTCAAATTCTCCAAACTAGCCATCACCATGCTTGTCATTTGCCGTTATGCGATTCAGTAGCGGCAAAAGTGATTAGGCAGCGCTACGATGGGTGAAGCATGAATCGTGTGCCTTTTGGTTGCTTGTACAATAATGCGGTTAACTACCCCTAGTCGCGTCATGTGAGGAAAGAGTGGATTGTCTCTTGTCTCAAATTCTACGCCTCTTTCGGCTTGTGCCTTTGATTTACGGTGACTTTTGCTGGTTTTAATGCATTTTGTTTTTGCAATTAGCCTACTGTTCCCTCATTCCCAAGAAACAAGTATTACTCGTTTTTCTATATGCAAGTTTTTACCTTAGATTAGATAGTGATATCAACTGTTGTCCTGCATATATCATGGAATTAAGGTTAGCCTCAATTTTATATTGATCCCGACTTTGATCTGTTACCCTTTCTTATTATTTTTTTTGCAATCCATTCCTTGTGTTCGTTTGTTAGATCTTCAACATCTTAACGGACTTTTTGTGTTAAGTTTTGTAAATTTCTGCTATTGTCTGCGTGAATTGTTTTCTTTCATTTTTCAAAAAAGATGATGTTGGTCCTTGAAGGCATTCAAAAGGAGGAAGGGTGAATTGAGTGTTTACAAAATTTAACAAATTTTCTAGCTAATATAATCAGTTAACATCAATAAATATAAATAAATATGAGAAAATTGCTTAATATAAATTAATCAAACAATTGAACAATAATTTAAAGAGGATATGAGGGAGAGAATGTAAATCTATTTATAGTGGTTCAACAGACAATCCTTACCTATATTCACCCTCAAGATTCTTCTTGAAATTCCACTATAATTCTTCTTTTAAAATGAATAATAACCTTTATATAATCTTTTCCATAAAGATGAGACCTTCTTATAATCTTTTTCCAAAATAAAGAGGAATCTTAATCCCACTTGAAATACTCACAAGTACAATTCCAACACCTTAACAAAAGATTATAACTCAAAAATATATCACTTATTAACTTGATAACTCAAAATGTCTCACTCATATAAATATAACACAATAATGCTTAAAAGATTGAAAAACTTTTTGAAATACCCAAAACTTTCTTGATGTTAAAACCATGAGAAAACACCTATTTATAGTATTTTGAGAGTCATAATAAATGTTGAAACCAAAAACTAACCATTACAATGGCTATAAATGACACACTATTCAATTAGTATAGCATATTGGTCGACCAATATGCATTAAAAGATCCAAATTCACTAGTTAAACCATTGACCAATATGGCACATTAGTTGATCAATACATTAACCAATATTGTTGCAAACTGACGATATATCAAATTTAACAATGATAACGTATATTGATCGATCACTAACTCATATAGGTTGATCGATTACCTAAAAAACATGATTTTAACACCTTCAAATGATTAAACTCAATTGGATTAATGCAAATATAAATTAAACACTTCCCAAAATGTTCCATAAAACTTGTTTTAAAGATTAAGAGGCTTTTATATAAAAATCAAAAGTTTTAATGCCTCTTGATTAAAAAAACTCATGTAATGAAGTTAAATGAAATGTTTATACATGGTGAGCTTTTTGGATCATTGATAAGATGTGATTTGATAATGTTAATTAGACTTATCTCTTTTGTTTTGAAATGATTTTGGTGGTGCTTAATTAATAAAATTAATATTCATTCTACTTTAGGAGATGACAAGTAGAGATTGAATCAAATTGGAGCATTATTTGTCAAAGTCACAAATTTTGGGAAAAAAGGATGATAGATTGTTGTAGTAGATAAGGCGAGATCACGCCCAAAGCCAAATTCATTTCAAGAGTTTCAATTCAATTAGGAGATTTATTCCCAGTCTTTATTATGTAGGGATTTGGATTTGTTTAAAAGATAATATCTAGAATATTGGAAGAAGTTAGCTTTTGGGTAGGAAAAGAAGAGGAGAATGTTACATACACTCTCTCTATAATTCCCTTTTGTCTTTCTTTTGTTTCCTCTTCTTCTTTCTTCTATTTTTGTGGTAGCATTAAAGCCATGAGTGGCTTAAATCTTTTATTTTTTGTTTTAAGAGGAATCAAAACTCTAGTTTTAATCTTGTGAGGTTTGTTTTAAACCTAGATTTTTATTTTAATTAAAGTATTTCTTATTTTGTATTTCTTTTATTTTATGAGTAATTAATAATGTTTGATTTGACAAATTAATTTGATGTTGACTATTCTATAGTTATCCTTGAATTCATTGACCCATAATTATTAGGAATGAATGGTAGAAGTAGCAAATAAGTTATTTATAAATTTGCATATTTTACTTATGAGAAACAAGAAAGCTAAATTGAATAGTTGTAGCTATCTCAATTATTTTTCATTAAGCTTAATGTTATCATTTAATTGATGTGAAATGATATCCTAACCCAATCAATTATGGTAAATTTTGGTTTGAATATTGAGTTTAAACCAACTAATATAGGAAAAGTTAAGACTTATTATGGTTATCTTAATAGGTTCCGGACTAACTATTTGAATTGTGAAAATTATTCTTTTTAGACCAATAATCAAAGTTACAGTTAGATGAAATCCTTACCTTGAAAATCAAAGTTAATTAAAATTGAATTTCTCATTTTTATACTTAGTTGATTTATTGTAATTCCTTGTTAAATTTAAATGATTAGTTAATTTATCATAAACCCCACTTTGTTTTTGTCAATTGAAATTAAGAAACTAGTTTTAGTTATCTTGAGATTTGACCTAGTTCCATGACTCATATAAGTATTTAGTGAATTAAAATTAATTTTGAAGGCTTCATGTAAGGCCCCAACATATACCCTGGAAGTATTATAGCATGTCTAAGGTATATTAAGAAGTCAACATAATGATTAAGTACATCTAAGTATAGTAAGAGACATAACGGTACTTAATGTAAAAGACATGGGTAAATGAAAAATTAGTTTGCTTCCACATGGACATACATACTCAAACATGAAATATGTATGACAATTTTGATATGTTTTCTTGGATTTATGAACATGATGTGAGTGGAATTAGTGTAAGAAGTATCCTATTTGCTTATGGAATGTTTTTGGTTAAATTGGATGTATTTTTGTGTTGCTTTTGTACATGTGTACCTAGCTGAATGGATAAGTTACACTGAACAAACTTTTGCAATTTGGCCATATCTTGGCCCGTTGACCTCCAAATTGGATAATTCCAATTTGAGATTAAACTAAAGACATAGGTCTAAAACTTTGATGAAGGAACCGAAATTTGATTCCGCCTTTAAGATTTTGGAATTCTGGTTTGAATTTGGGTTTTGGTTGTTGCCCTTATTTTTTAATAGCCTGTAGTTTACTACAGGGGTATAACTTCATATAATTAACCAAATTGCATGAAGTTTATGACATTATAAAATTAAGACATAGGGGAATGAAATTAATTGATAAGATCATATGCCAATGTGGGAATTAAAGGAAGAACAAGGACCAATATGCAATTTTTCTAAAGTTAACACATGAACCAATCGGATTAAAGCATGTGTGACCAATAAGATTACAGCTTGTATGTCCAATATAATTGTAACATATGGTCCAATAGAATTGTAACACGTGATATAATAGGATTGTAACATGTGATACAATAGGATTGTAACATATGGTCTAATGGGATTGAAACATATGCCCAAAACTAGAAAATTCATGAAAAGGCATATAGAGGGGGCAGATGGACGACACTTTAATGGCCTAACTTCAAATTTTTCTCCTCTCCATTTCACCTTCTTCATCCTATCATTTTTCATTTGGTGATTCAAGCAAAGCCAAAGAGGAAGGGAAGGAAAAGCATTAGAAGAACTACTTTTCCAATTTTAAGGTTTGGGACTTCACTTAGTTAATTTATGTATTTGTGTATATTTGAATGTAGGGTCGGTCAATAGCATAGCTCTTCTTTCCTGGGTCTCCTTTTGAAGGCCTTTCCTTTGTGAAAGCTTAATCTAGTAGTGCTGGACATTTCATTTAGACATGGAGTGGTTGCTGGGATGATGCTTTGGTGTTATTTTGGTGTTATCTTGCATAGAATTGACAAGAAAGTATTGTGTAGTGGAATTCTGTCTTGGGTTTGTTGAACCAATCATATTGTTTGGGTCGTAATTCAACCTACAAATCTCTAAATTGGGTGAATAGAAATGTATTTCGAGACTATTTGTATATGAATTTGGTTGCCATGTATGTGGGTCGTTGTAGGTTCTGTATAGGGAGTTTTGTACTTCAACAACCCGTTCAATCATCAAATTAATAAAGTGAGATTACAAATAATGAAACAAAATGTTAAATGACCTTAATTAGCCTTGATCTTCTTTTGTTCTTATTTTGATTGTCATTGCTTTAGTTGTAAACTTCAACTTCATACATTTTCTTCTTGAGTTTATGACTTCATTTTGTTTTAATATTTTTTGATTAATATAATAAACACATTAGTAGTAATTACGTTTTGTTTTCATCTAAAATCAATTGGAACCTCCCTTGATTCAACAATGTTCCCCTTTTTATGAAGATATAACATTTGTAATATTAGAGAACAACAATAATAAGATTAGGCACACAAATAAATATCAAAATAGTAATTAGTTCCTTTTAGTTTATGCATAAAGCATAATTCAATATGAATAGCATAATTCAATATCAATAACAAAAGAGATAAATGAAATTAAAGAAATATACATACATGAAGATAATGTAAATTTACTTAAGCATATTATATAAAGTGTATGAAATACAAAAAATGACAAAACAATCACTCCCCTTGAATGTTATCACTCGCCTTAAATATAATATTACTAAACTTTCTCTCCCTTTTTGGAGTCAACAAAAAGAATTTTATTAACCAAAAATGAATAATACAAAGTGTCATACGTCAAGCTAACTTTTAAAAAAAGATGAATTTAATCAAGATTGACAAACTTTCTCACTAGAGCGTGTTATTGAATATTTAAAAAGTAAAAAAATGTTTATTTTGATAGGGGCATCCTTAATTGTGTTTAATTTTAAAAATTCCCAATTTTAGTATTGTGCCTAAGTTGAAAGATTCAATTAAAGCATCAAGGGCAAGTTTTGACAAAATTAGAAGTTGGAATTGTAAAAAAAAAGTACAATTGCAATATCCAATAGTTAGCTTCATAAAAGAATGTATAAATTTGAAAAACCCCATAATCTTAAAAAAATAGAAATATGAAAAGAGTGCCCACAATACCAATATTAAACAAAATTAAAGATATATTGATATAATTGAAAGGAAAACAAACTTGACTCCTTTTACAATTTAACTATAAAGGCTCAATTTAAAAATAATAATTCTTAATGAAGAAAAATTTTGAAAATCCTAAATATAAAATTAAAAAATGACAAATTTTCAATTTAATGTAATCTAGTGAGGTTTTTTGTAATAAAGGATTATGTTTTTCAAAGAAAAGAGTGAATTATTTGGCTTTTGGAGGCTATAAATATAAATTATGAGAATAAAAGAAAAGACGCAAAGGAGATATTAAGAAATATGAGGGCTAGTCAACTACCTGCCTCGACTGGTCAACTAGTGTTAGTGTTTCAAAGATACACAAAAATAAGCAATGGAGGCATAGAGAAAAAAAATGATATGGACTTAAAACACAATCTATTTGTCGATCGATGTTGGTTATTCATCGACCAAGGATGGAGACCAAACTTTTCGCAAATTCCCAAGAAAAAAAGAGTCTCAAAATCAACAAAATTGGTCATCCACTGAAGGATATTGGTCAATCAGTGTAGTTGTCTAGGAGACCAGATAAGTGACCAAATAAAGAACAAACTCATTTGAAAGAGAGAAAACATAGTTTTTGGTTATACTAGTTAATCACACTAAGATATTAGTTAAACAGTATAATCTGAAAAGCTAAAAAAAATCTTTTAAATGTAAATTTAAATATCAAAACACTTAATGAGTAATGGTAATATTAATACAGAGTTATTAAAAAGCTTTTAAAAAAACTTCAAACATATAAAGTCAATCAAGAAATGAAAGGGGTTCTTTATCATATAAAATTTCCATCAAACATACCCAATTCTCTCCTAATTGTGCAAAATCTTATCCTTATTTAAAAATTATTACCGAATTAACATAAATTCTATCTTAATGTCCTCATTTTGTATAATAATCAAAGTGTAGGTACTAAAATTCACAATTTAAAATAATTATTAAACACTGTATGTATAATTCAAACCTAAACAATCATCACCAAGGGTTCATACTTAAATTCACACATAAACACAAGTTATCACATATTTCTAAATTATGAATTAATAATTACCTCATATTGAACATTACTTATTAGATATTTGAATGAAGATTCTTCATAAATTTACAATCCATTAGAGGTTCCTTATCCTTCTCATCTCTCTCACTTGGTTCATCAATCGTCTCTTTTGAAAAGTCTTTAGTGGCTAAATTCTCTACATCCTACAACAATATCTTTAGACTTTCTTAGAGACAAGAAGGTTAGATTCATCATGATAAAATTCATAAATTTCTTATTTATACTCAATTTAATAACTACTATCCCTACTATATACCATTTGCTCTTTCTTTTCTAGTAGCTTTATAACTAAGGTAATTAATGTGTTTTAGGAACTCAAATAACCTTGGTCCTTGGTTGTTATTTCTTTTCAACACACAATTTTAAGGGTTTTCTTGACATTCTTTGTTTAAGAAAACAAAATCTATTAACATGTCCATACTTTCCACAAAAGTGACATACCATGTTATACGAGTGATGATGATACATATATACATTTTTATATGTATATGTATAATGAGAAAATTTTCTTTAGGCATTACAGTTTTTAAATGTTCTCCTAGGGTAGTGAAATTTCCTATGATTATATATGTGACGCCTACTATGAATGAAAGTTTGATGTATGCTTCTTTGAGGCCTAAAAGGGTGTGGGTGGGTTTGCAAGTTATCATAGAAATTATGCCTATTCTTTCCTTGATAATATTGAACTCTATGCCTAAGTTGTGAGTCATATATAAAAGCATAATGCTTTCTTTTAGGATTAGTCCTATTAGATGTGAAAAGTGCATGCATATGCTTGGATGTGGATGTTCAATACTCATTTTTCACATTACATAAAGATTCTTCACTATCCAAATATTTTTCTTTGACAAATGTGATTTTTGGAATTGCCTTCACTTTCATAGTTTTTTCCTATTATATGCTTATCATTATAATTCTTTTGAAATCCTAATATGTTTTCAAGTTTTTCACTCCTTTAGTAAACTTGGACAAAGAGTCCTTAAGGGAATCTACCTCCTTTTCCAATGTTCCATTCTTAAGCTTTAATGCATCTAAGTCATGATTATTATCAATAATCACATTTTTGGATGCTTTAATGCTATGTAATTCACTTTTAATCTTTTCATTCTCACTCATACATGCATCCAACTCTTTTTGAACTTTCTTGATTTTAGAAAACAATTTCTTCTTTTGCTTACTCATTATTTCTAAACTTTCTACTAATTCATCATAAGTCAAATCAATATCACTATCACATAAGTTAGGGTTGGATGTTACCTCACCATCTTGCATAGCGATAAAGCATATATGAGTTATATCTTCTTTCTGCTTTAAGTGGTTTCTTCTTTTCCTTGTCCTTTTTATAGTTTCTTTTATACTTCTCATTATCTTTAAGTTGAGGACATTGTGAATTTATATGGTTGGGTTTTCTAATTCAAAGCAAGTAATGTAAGGAAATTTACATTTTAAATCACTTTTACCTTGCTTGAAGTCCTTTATTTTGGATAACTTCTTTTTTAAAAACTTCTTGAAATTTCTATTAAGTAAAACAATGTCTTCTTCTTCGCTTTCACTAGTTGATGTCTCTTCCTCTTTGCTTGATTCTTCCTTTGAGACTACAAATGCTAAATTCTTTTTCTTTGGAAACATCATTTCTTCTTACATCTCTTAGAGCCTCATTTCGTATAGGAGGAGGGATCTAACAAGTTCTTCTAATGGTAATGTTGCTAGATCCTTGGATTCTTATGTAGTTATCACTTTAGGTTCCTATATCTTTGGAAGTGAACTAAGCAACTTTCTTACCAATTCAAGAATAGTATAGGTCTTTCCAAGACCTTTGAGAGAATGAATAATATCAATAAATCTAGTATAAATGCTAGATATGTTTTGAAACAATTCATATTGTTATGTTGGTTGCTCTCTTTCACTTGACCGGTTCCTTTATGTGTAACTTCTAAAGTACACCAACTTTCAACTAATTCATCATAAATCAAGTCAATATCACTGTCACATAAGTTAAGGTTAGATGTTACCTCATCATCTTGGATAGCGATAAAGCATATATGAGTTATATCTTCTTTCGAATGCTCGCTTATGGATTCATTTCTGTCATCCCAAGTTGATGCTTTAAGTGTTTCTTCTTTTCCTTCTCCTTTTTATAGTTTCTTTTTTACTTCTCATTATCTTTAAGTTGAGGACATTGTGACTTTGTATGGTTGGGTTTTCTAATTCAAAGCAAGTAATGTAGGGAAATTTACGTTTTAAATCACTTTTACCTTGCTTGAAGTCCTTTATTTTGGATAACTTCTTCTTTAAAAACTTCTGGAATTTTCTATTGAGTAAAACAATGTCTTCTTCTTCACTTTCACTAATTGATGTCTCTTCCTCTTTGCTTGATTCTTCCTTTGAGACTACAAATGCTAAATTCTTTTTCTTTGGAAACATCATTTCTTCTTACATCTCTTAGAGCCTCATTTCGTATAGGAGGAGGGATCTAACAAGTTCTTCTAATGGTAATGTTGTTAGATCCTTGGATTCTTATGTAGTTATCACTTTAACTTCTTATATCTTTGGAAGTGAACTAAGCAACTTTCTTATCAATTCAAGATTATTATAGGTCTTTCCAAGACCTTTGAGAGAATTAATAATATCAATAAATCTAGTGTAACTGCTAGATATTTTTTGAAACCATTCATATTGTTATGTTGGCTGCTCTCTTTCACTTGACCGATTCCTTCATGTGTAACTTCATAAGTATGCCAAATATCATGAGTCGTTCACACATAGAGATCTTATTGAAATTATTTCTTCCTAATGCACAAAATAGGATTTGTATGACTAATATTCAAAGAAACTAATCTTTTATCTCGAAGTTCCCATTCTTCCTTTATTTTGGGTACCATTTGTTATCTATAATTTTAGTAGGGATAAAGAGAACATTTTACACTATTTCTCAAAAGTTTACACTTTTGGCCATGAAGAATCTCATCCTAGTTTTCAATAAAGATAATCATTATCATCAAAGAAAGGTGGTCTAATAATTCTTTTTTCCTCTTGGTTGAATGATGATGATGATGCTCCTGAATATGCCATTATGATTTTTGCTATAGAATTTCATCATAAATACCTAATAGACTAATTCTAATACCACTTGTTAGACCCTAATGGTACCCAAGAGATGGGGTGAATTAAGTGTTTAAAAAATTCAATAATTCTCTAAACAATACACTTAATTAATAATAATTAATATAAATAAATATGAGAACATTACAATAACAACACAATAACAAAAATAACACCTAGTAAGAGTCCCATTAAAATGTGAGATTTGAAAAGGTCCAGTACTACACAACCTTACCCTTACTTGGCAAAAAAGTTATTTCCGATAGACTCAGAAGTAATGCAAAATAATGATAATATAAAATATAAATAAATAAATAAAAATAGAAATATAAAAATATGTAATGCAACACATAATATAGTACATATAGAACATAGTAAAGATTAACAATAAAAGATAATAAATAAATAAACACACAAACTAGAAAAATACAAGAACAAAAATGAATATAAGGAAATTGCTTAATACAATTTAATCAAAAAATTGAATAATAATTTAAAGAGTACAAGAAGGAGCTTAAAGATAGATATCTCGATCTTTTCAAAGTGAAAATGTAATAAATTGGGTCATTGCAAGAGTTTAGAGGTAATAATTGATTTTGAAAACCAATGTCTTAAAAGAGCAGCTTTTATGTTATGCAAAGTTTTGGTATGCTAATCATTGCATTCTTAAGAATATAGGTGGATTGTCAAAGTGGGTAATTATATGATATGTTAAAAGGTTATGGATGAGCAATAGAGATGGATGGACATAGTGCAATAATTTTTCTTGAAAATGATTGAGACAAATGTTGGATTAATATAACCCTAGTTTACCTTCTATGCATCTCTAGCAAATTTTTAGTTCTATATCTTTTTATTTCTACACTTCTTAGGCTTTGGTTATTAATGTAGCTACTAGGTCACAAAATATGCAACTGTAGCATTTAAGACGAGCTACTACGACAGTATGCACCATATGTGAATTACTTAAAAACTAGCAAGGTGCCGCCAATTTAACAATGGCTTTAATATTATAGCACCATATGACAACCCTCATTTTAAATGGCAATGGTTCTACTTTAATAAAAAATTAAACTTAATGACAAAATTTACAAATATATGAAAAGGATCATCAAATCCATTAATTTAAATAGAAGACCAGAGTGGGTTTCAAGGTTATCGCTCTCACTAAATTCCACTTATGCAGTGTCTCATAGTCTAACTTTATAAATGTTCACACCACGAGAAAATACCACTGATTATTCTTCTTCTATATTTTGCACGGCTGACAACCTTAATTTAGGAGGACTTATGTTTTGCATTAAAATATCCTCAACAAATATATATTGAATGATCCTAGATATAATTTTTCTAGAGGCATATACATATTGACACACCATATCATATAAATCTAACCATATCCTATAAATTAAACATAATACAAGAAATAAAACATTATCTGTAGAGATGGAAATTCTAGCAATGTGGGCTTTGGAAAACTTAGAAAGTAAAATTCTAAGTTACCAAGTTACTAAATGCTAAAGAGTGTTAAGGATTTGAAATTTAAGTTAAAAGGATAATTTTATTTAAATAAATGATGAGTACAAAGTCAAGAAAGATGAAAACAATGATAGGTTTTAAGTTTGATAGTGTGATTGTGTTTATGTGGCCTTTATGTTGTGATGTTGGTGCCTTTATACAATCCTTTCAAATTTAACTACCTCAAACAATTCTTATGTAACCTTTCAACCTCCAATCATACTTCAATCATGACTATGTTCTGATGAATTGCCCACCAATACGCAATTGTTTTTAAAGTACATGTTAATCATATTTCAACCATCTTGACTCACAAATCCTGAACTTACTTAATGATTCTTATGCTCAAGATTTCCCTAAACAATTTAGTTGACTTCTAAAAATCTTCACACAACTGGGCCATTTTATCTTTGGGTCAAATAAGCCGAATTTCACTCAGGCTATCAATAATTGCCCCCTGTATATGTTTGATTAAGCAAACTAAATATATGGTATTAAAGAACTTCTTTCAATTAACCCTCATTAGCCGTCATCGATTCATCCTCATTCTCATAACATCTCGAACCACAAGGAGTGAGCCCACACCAGTCAGACACCCAAATTACCACTTGATCGTCTTCTTTTTTTTTTTCAAAAAATTGTAGCTCCATATATCTAGTTTATTTTTTGAAATATGAATCACCTCATTCGGAGCCCTATAGCTCAAGATATGCTTAAAAACCCAAAGTATGTTCATAACCTAGTTATGCTCTTCCAATAGATCCCTCATTTTCTTTCCACAAATCTTTTTCAATTCAATACCAAAGCCTATAAATTTTCATGGAAAGGTAGAAAAATGTGTTAGAAATTCATTGCTTCAAGAATCACTTCATTTGGAGGTCAAATGATGAAGTTATAGCCATAACTTTCACTATAGATGCCGGATTGATGTCGTTTTTATACTGTTGGAAAGAGGACTTTGCGACCTACAACTTTCATGAAGAACTCAAAGCGAGATTCTACCTCTAAAATGGTCAAAATTGAGATTTACTATAGCTGTCCCGTGAATGTCCGTTTAACGGACATAAACTAGCTTGGGAGCCATTTTTCACCCGAGAAGGTCCGTTTAACGGACACTAATGTCCGTTTAATGGACATGCATTGGGCTGGGGGCTCTTTTTCACCCGAGAAGGTCCGTTTAATGGACCTAAAGTCTGTCTAACAGACATGTCACCCAAAACTTCCTCCAAAGCCTCTCCAATAGTTCCTACATCCATTCTAACAACATATTCACTCATAATCTTCCCAAATTCACTTCTTATAATGTAATACCACTCCTTAAACATTCAATTATCAATTTGAGTGCATTAAACTCCCAAACCTCAACTCAAACAACTCATAACATACACAAATTCTCATCATTCTCCATAGCTGTCATGTTCATACTTCTATGCAGCATCATCTCTTCTAATGCTCATGTCTCTCAACTTCGATATCCAAAATTTGCATACTTTATAGCGTTGGAAAGCTAAGAGGATAAACTACAACTTTCTTGAAGACAACTTTGGTTAATTCTACCCAGATCGATGCAGTTTTTTCCTTGAGTTTAGAACACAATTTTCACACCTATGAACTTGCGAAATGCAATATCTATTCATATCAATTCAACTACTAAATACCTTTCATTAAACTCTTGAATCCCACCTCAAATGATTCATCCCATAAAACCTTTCCAATCTCTAACATCCTATTCTAAAACAAA
>JAOSBL010000212.1:10936744-10949664 GCA_027568915.1 Erythroxylum roraimae
TTTGTTGTTCATATAATAGTTGTCGGAGTCAATTAAGAATGTAGAACGCTCCACACCTTAATAGTTAGTTAAAGAGTTGTCAACATTAATCACATATTATTATATTAAATAACTCTTTAACATTTCAATAGGTTTTCACAAAATACCCACCTCTACAATAACTATTAGAATATACAGCACATTTGATTTCATTTTGTAATTATACGTATGAATGTAATGCAAATTTAGAAAAAAAATTACGCATATATGAATATAAAACAATCCAAAACCATTTGACATCGCATCACTAGAGGTTGCAGATCTTTCTAGTAGGTAAAATGTTGCTCTTATTGCTGCTTATATGTACCTCTTATGGAAAATTCTTAAAGTATTAGTCTTATAGAAAAGTCAAAAAGGGTGTGCTGCTATGTTTTAAGAAGGGTATTAGTCTTATAGAAAAGTCAAAAAAAGGGTGTGCTTTGTTGTTTTATTTGTTATCTTGTGTTTTAGTGTTTAAGCGCTATAGTTTTGTCTTTGTATAAATAAGCTACAGATTGTGGCGTCTGTATTACGTACATTTTATGAGGTAATTGCTCTGTGTTCTTCATGAGTGTCTTTTTTTAAGACGTAAAGATAATTATTTTTAATGTCTTTTTTTCTGCAAACAGGATTCTTGAGGCATACTGTGAAGTTCTGGAAAAAGGTAATGCTTTTTCTCTTTTGGAGTAAAAGTTAACCCGCTATTATCTAGCTCCTAGATTTCTAAAGCATAATCCCTTTTGGATTATTCCTTTTTCAATAGTGTAAAATCTTATCAGAAGTAAGAATACATTTCCTTTTTTTCCTTGGCTATTTTGAGACTATCTTATAATATAGAAAATGAATTTCTGAGTGCATAAAATTTATATAAATCTGATAGAGGCAGTACTGACAATGCCTAATATGGTATTGAAATTTATTGGTTTTAGTGGATAGTGCATTTTGTTATAGCTTAATTACATCGCGATGAGGAAAAACTTTTATGTAAAAATTACTATAAGATTGATTTTTCGTGGCATTAAAAGATACCCTGTGTCCTAGATATCGAATTGTTAGTTTGAACTTGACTTATCTATTAGCCCGTTTAAATTGTGTTAATTATTAATTTATTATTTGATGAATTTTATATTAACTTTTTAAAAAAAAAATAGGTTCTCTGGGAAGATAAAATCTCATGGATTCTAGTGTGAATAAGAGAAAAAGAGGTCCAACTAAGATGAAGACCATTGCTTTGAATGGTGATAATCGGATTGAAGTCAAATTTAATGACAAAGGTCAACCTGTCGGGGAAGAATCTGTGTAGTTGTCTTCTTTCTTAGGAGCTCTTACACGAGAAATTGTACCATATACAATTCATGATTGGAGAAAAGTTCCTTCTAATATGAGAGAAATATTATGAAAATGTACTCAGGTATTGTAATATCCCAGATCACCCACTTACAGATATTGTCCACTTTAGGCCTTGGCCTAGCCAAGCCCTCACGGTTTTGCTTTTCCCGAGGCCTTTCCAGGAAGTCACTCATCCTAGAACTACTCTCACCCAATATCTCGGAGTTCCGATGGGATCCGTTGCATTAGGCCATAGAAAACGCATCTGTAAGGGAGAGGTATCCGTAACCTTATAAGGCGTACTTCGTTCCCCTCTCCAACCGATATGGGATCTCATACTCTCCACCCCCCTTAGGGCCCAGCCCTCTTTGAGGTCCAGCCTAGTTGGCACAACGGTTCAGGAACCGGCTCTGATACCATTTGTAACAGCCCAGATCACCCGCTTACAGATATTGTCCGCTTTGGGCCTTGGCCTAGTCAAGCCCTCACGGTTTTGCTTTTCCCGAGGCCTTCCTAGGAGGTCACCCATCCTAGAACTACTCTCACCCAAGCACATTTAACCTCAGAGTTTCGATGGGATCCGATGCTTTAGGCCATGGAAAACGCATTTGTAAGGGAGAGGTATCCATACCCTTATAAGGCGTACTTCGTTCGCCTCTCTAATCGATGTGTGATCTCACATTATCTACCCCCCTTAGGGCCCAGCCCTCTTTGGGGTCCAGCCTAGCTGGCACAACGATTTAGATACCGACTCTGATACCATTTGTAACATCCCAGATCACGCGCTTTACAGATGAGACATCAACTAGTAAAAGTAATGAAGAAGACATTGGTTTAATCACTAGAAAATTTAAATAATTCTCTAAAAGAAAGGACTTTAAGGATGGTATAATGCTTTAAGATATAAATCTTCTAATATTACTTACTTTGAATGTAGAAAACATGGCTATATAAAGTCATAATGTCCCCAGTTTAAAAATAATAAGAAATACGAGAGAAATTATTAGAAGGAGAAAAGGAAAAGAAGAAATCGCTTAAAGCATCAACTTGGGATGATACAAGTGAATCTGAAAGTGACCATTTGAAAGAAGAGATAACTCATATATGTTTTATCACTGTGGATGGTGATGAGGTAACACCCAACCTTAAGTTGTGTGATAGTGATATTGATTTGACTTATGATGAATTAATTGAAAATTTAGAAATCATAAGTAAGAAAAGGAAGAAATTGACTTCTAAACTCAAATAAGTTTTAAAAGAGTTGAATGCATACATAAGTAAGAATGAAAAAATGAAAAGTAAATTGCATAGTATTAAGCAACCAAAATAATTAGTGATGACGATCATCACTTGGATGAATTAAGGCATGAGAATAAAACATTGAAAAAAGAGTTAGATTCCCTTAAGGACTCTTTGTCTAAGTTTACTACAGGGAGTGAAATACTAGAAAACATGCTAGGAGCTTAAAACAATTCCAATGATGGGCATAGAATAAGATATAACTATTGTCAAGTGAAAAAAAAATTGTATAGTGAAGAATCATTGCCTAAAATGAGAAATGAGTATGGAGCATCTACATCTAAGCATAAACATGCACATAACACATCCATTAGGGCTTAACTTAAGAGCAAACATCATGCTTTTATATATACCTCACAACCAATACGTAGAGTTCAATACAATTAAGGGAAGAATAGTTATAACTTCTATAGTAACATACAAACCTACTCATAACCTTTTAGGCCTTAAAGAAACATATATCAAGCTTTCATTCATGGTAGGCATTATACATATAGTCATGCGACATTTCACTACCTTAAGAGACAATTAAACAACTTTAATATCTCAAGGAAGTTTTCTCATTATACATACACACATAGAAATGCATATATGTATCATCCTCATTCATATAATATGATATGTCACTTTTATAGTAAGTATGGATATGTTGATAGATTTTGTTTTCTTAGATAAAGAAATTCAAGCAAATCTTTGAAAGCGTTCGTTGAAAAGAAGAAAGAACCAAATAACCAAGGAAGCTTAGCCCGAGGCTTAGTTAACTAGTCTAGTCTCTTGATTTCGGGCCGACCGTGATTGGTTAAACCTGGGCGGGGTGAACCAAGTCAAACCTAGTTACCATTTTTACCATTATTTAATTAAAATATTTGACTATTATTGATTTGAGGGTGAGCCTTAGAACAACCGGTAAAGTTACTCCTTTGTGACTAAAAAGTCACGGGTTCAAGTTATGGAAACAACCACTTTGTAAAATGTAAAGAGAAGGCTGCAGACAATTGATGCCCCTCCCCCAACCCTTGCAAAATGGGGAGCCTAGTGCACTGAGATTTTTCAAATCCAAAAACCCTAAACTTAAAATATATGAGAAGTTCATATTTGTGTTTAATTATTTAGGTTCGTTGTGTGAGGCTTATTGAAGCTGGTATGTGCAGTGAGGAGCTTGTTGTAGTGTTGGTTGAGTTATTTGGTTGTTGCTTGAGGGTTGGATTGTCGTTAGTGTGATTGGTGGAGTGCTCTCGGGACAGGTGGTGAACAATGACAACAACTTGAAACGGTGAAGTTGTTAGTGTTGACGCTATGCAAAACTGTGTGATTGTTAGAGTGCCCCTATAACTGTAAGGTGGCAGCTTCGGTGATGAAGTTGCTTGGCAGCTGTTTGCAGCTTACGATGATAGCAAGAAGTAGTAGGTGAGACGTGACTAGAATGTGGCGTCAGTTAATAAACAAGTGGCGATGGCAACATAATGGTGGGTAGCAAAGTAGCACCGATAGGATATTAATGTGAAACTAATTGTGGTGTTGGTTGAGTTATTTAGTTTGTTGCTTGATGGCTGGATTGTCGTCATTATAATTGGTGGAGTGCTCTCTACACAGTCACGGGGGCACACACAGCTGCACAGTCACGGGGGCACACACAGTCCAGCATAACGTCAATGCCAACAACTTCATGTTTTAAGCTGCTATCGTTGTTCACCATCTGTCCTGAGAGCACTCCACCAATCACATTAAAGGCAATCCAGCCCTTAAACAACAACCCGAATAACTCAACCAATACCACAACAAGTACCTCACTGAATATACTAGCTTTATTAAGCCTCACACAACCAACCTAAATAATTAAGCACAAATTTGAACATTTCATATTTTTTTAAGTTTAGGGTTTTTTTATTTTTCAAATCCTAGTGCACATAGCTCCCTATTTTGCAAGGGTTAGGGGAGGGACATTAATTGTCTGCAGCCTTCTCTTTGTATTTTACAAAGTGGTTGTTTCCATAACTTGAACCTGTGATCTTTTAGTCACAAAGGAGTAATTTTGACAGTTGTTCCAAGGCTCGCTCTCAAATCAATAATAGTCAAATATTTTAATTAAGTGGTGGTAAAGATGGCAACTAGGTCCGTCTCGATCTAGCCAGGCCTAACTTGCCCCGGTCAACCCGAAATTAGCAGACCAAACTTGTTAACCAAGACTCGGGCCAAGCCTCCGGCTTGGGCTCGGATTGCCCAAGTTGGCCTAGCTTGAAGCTAGACCCTTATAATCGTTTTTGCTTCTGTAATTTTAAGAAAAGTTCGAGCCTGACCAAGCTAGGCTAGGACTCAAGCAGGGCTACCTTTGGCCCGGTTGGACTCACGCAGTGAAATAAATATAAAAAGTTTTTTATTTAAAATTTTAAATGTCAAGATTATTTTAAATTCTATAAAATGATTAACACATAAATTATAATAAAGCATGACTCTTAATTCGTATATTATTATGAAGCTTAATCATTTTTTTTGTCATTTCTCTCTAGTCACTTTTGAGATCGATTGATCTCAATTACCATAGCCACACAATTGTTTAGACTAATAATATCTATATAACGTGTTGGCAAGAAGTGCTAGCTCCCCTAGAGTCTAAAGCCTATTTATAATATATTTTGATATTTTAATAATTAAATTTTAATTTTAATTAAACTTTAACTATAATTAAAATTAATTATAATTAAATATCAATTATGATCACATAAGATTCAATATTTATATTGATCTTTATTTATCAAATATTACATATTTAATCAAAAAATTTCTCAAACTTTACAATCAAGTATAATTTGATTAAAGTATTTTTTTTCTCTCTTCAAATTGTTCTTTGTGTAAGTTATTAAGTTTCCAAATATATTGACAATAAATATAAATTATAATTCTAAATTATATTAATATTTAAAAATGTAAAAATAATTTTGAGTAACACTTTAATATTTTATTTACCAAAAAAGGCATTTTAATATTTTAATCATACATAAAGTATGAAATTCATGTCTATTTTATTTAAATTATTGTTAATTCTTCACAATTACAATTAATGATATTTAAAAACTATTTTTTTGTTTTTGAGGGGATTTAAAAACTATTTTAAAAACATCATTTCACCTGAAAAATTTTCTAAATCAGACATGCGATCTTCCTTTGGCGTGTGATTATCACGTGCCTCAACAGGAGTCTTTTCTTGTTTGATCTTTTCCCAGCACAAAATTATGCAGACTATTCCCCTTTCTTACTATTATCTAATCTCGTTTTCTTCTTCTTTCCTTCTAATGATAGAACTTCTCCACTTTAAGACTGTTGATTTTCCTTTTAAGTGTTCAAACATTTGATCGACTGAATAAAAAGAGAAATGGAAAAGATGGAAAACGCAAGTTTTGTTTATTCCACATGAAGCTTCACTTACATACACCCCATTCATAACAACACTTACACCGCAACAAAGGGATACATTTATTCAAAGTGTAGTATTACCCATGAAATGGGTAAATGCACGGAACATACAACTCTTAACCAAGAATGGCGTTTTTAGTAGTGGTAACAGCAGCAGTGAGGAAGATGGACTCAAATTTCGGTGTCTGAGGAGTAAAGATGTACATGTGGCAGTCATGAGAATCAACTCTGGAACCGAATGATCCCACCGCATTTTCCACCACTTCTTTGTGCTATGTCCCCAAAACAAAATTTTCAAGGTCAATCAATCACTTCTCAATTGAATCTTACCCAAAAACTTAATGCCTCAAAAGAACTTTGGTTAAAAGATTTTGGTCTCCTAGAACTAATATGTGTGTACTCTTTTTCAATACCAATAAAATGAAGTTGAATAATCCCAGTAAAAGACTTTCAGTTTCCCTACCTTCCATAAGTCTCTCACTGAGACAGCAGTGGTGGATTCAAGACCAAGTGTATCCCATTTTGCCGTAATAGTTGCAGCTTCAGGACACCGATTCCAGAAAGCAACAGTCAAACGATGTCCAGACAAAGGGCCAGCCCAGACCTAAAATAACATGCAAAACATTAATATTTCATCATCCATTGCTTTAGAAAATATGAAACGCAGGTGGAAAACATTCAATTACAAGCCCATTCTAGTATTTACAATAATTGGTTATGCTACATATATTGCAACAGTCAACCTGTAGGCAACCATCAATCCCAGAAGAATGTACTCTCCTCCCCTGAACGCCAAGTGGGTCTGTAAGGAGAATCAACATCCTAGCTTGTTAATTTTTCAGCTTCAATGAGAAAAACAACATTTAGGCAACATCTACATGGTTAGTTTACCTTGGTTTACAGCAATAACCTCCTTATTGGTAACGATCTCTAAAGCTTCTGCAGTAATATTTCTCACATCACAACCAATTACAAGAGGGGCCTGCACAGATAATTAGGCCCTATTCAAAAATGAATTTTTGTGCAAGTTCGAAAGATAATGAAGCTCACAGACATGAAGCAAGTGATGAATCCAAGACATTGTCATCAATTAAAGTGGTTCTAATATTCGAAATCATAGAAAACTAAAAAGAGGCATATCACTCATTGCATTTGCAAATAATTATCAGACCAAACAAAACCCTGAACTAAATAGGATTGCTAAGAAGATAACTCAGATATTTGATGTCGTTCCTGATAACAAGAATCACTTCAGTATTGAGACTGAAATTCATTATGAATTGAAAAATATTATACAATGCCCTATAGATAATAAGAACAATATTTTGGGGGAAGACCTTCATCAAAGCCCATATGCTAAAGTGACCACGATACTCGTGATAAGTCATTCCTCCATTGCCAACTTCCAACATATCAGGATCTGCCAAAGATCAAAAGCATGATTGTTGCAGATGAATCTCTAGGGATACCATAGAAGAGATTTTAAACAATTATAATCACAGAGATCATAATTTTACCATTCCATCCACCTGGTCCTGCGTAAGCTGCCCATTTGTTGTTCAAATCAGCAATTGTGGTCATGCTTAACAACAAAATGATAGAAGCGAATACATCATGTTAGCAACCAATCCTTCAGTCTTCTCAGAGTTACCAGTCTAAAACTTACAGTGACAGTAATAGTAACTATTTCTCAATTTAAGAACTATCAGCAGATTGTAATATGGTGCCAGACAAATTGGTTTCCACTTAGTAAATCACAATATTGGATAGGAAAAAATGTTTTATAAAAGATGCTTCACATTGAATCATCACTCTGGAAAGCAATGGAACCTTGCAGTTGCAGATGTTAAACCGTCTAATAATCAAGTTCAACACAGAATACATGACACTACTCTGCTATAGGAGAAATGAGATACATAGCAACGATAGATACATAAGGACCTAAAATGGTTTTTAACTGAAATTTGGCTCCTAAACGTCTTCAATGATGATGTTCCTTGACTGGAATGCAAAATAGATGTATGTCTGCAAACTTTGGAAATTACTAAAAAAGCTAGTTGGAGACTTCATGTTAAGAAAACTTGTTAATATTTGTGTTTCTAATGATCATCAGAAGCAGAAGTCCAGATGTTAGACCTTGCCCATGTATCATTTATGTCATCTGATATACGCCAACTATTTCCAACATTTCTTCCCCATGTGGGGACATCATCAATACCCCTGTCAAAATAAAGATGAAGTGAAATTAATTCACCAGGAAACAACAGCCTGTTGTTGATACAAGCCAAGGATTAATTGGATTACCAGTCACAAAGTGAATAGAAAATAGTGCGTCCACTTGCATTTAGAGCATCACGCATTGGAGGGTATCTGGAAAGTATCAAATGACATGAAGTTAACTTCGAGTTAATAAAAATAGTTATCTTGACAGCTTAATGAGGCTGAGCAAAAACCTTTCTATTGGTTTGATCCCCAGGTTGTAACAGTTGTCATACTTCAAATAGTCAACACCCTATTAACACAGAATCAACAATTGAATTTAAGCAAACTTCAGGGTATAGCAAAGAGCTCTCGTATCATGAATTCTTACTTGAGATAAACAAGCATAGCTACCCGCATACAAAAATGGAGATAAGGAATATGTTCATTTAGTCATTTGGTTTTTTTTTTTTTTGTCTTTGAAGTTTTTCATGACCTTAAAAAACTAAGATCATATAGCTATAGAGACATGCAATGACTCAAGAAGAGAGTTCTGTTAATCCAGTCTTCTACTGTCCCCATAGAAATTATCTATCTTGTCTTTAAATCACAGATTTGATTCTTCTAATACAAAAGCGATATAAATTGACATTACTCTCCATTATGCAAAGTATCACACATAAATAGGCAACATTAAGTAGCTATGTCATCAAGGTTCAGCCGAAGATTTAATATTCAAACCCATGAAGCAAATAAGTCTGCATCATCTTTTTCATGGAAAAGTGATCCAGGTCGAACTTGACAAGTGAAAACCCTGCATAAATGCAAGCAAATTTCATAGAATAAGAGGAGACCTACATGATGACAGCACAATTAAGAAACTTTCGTGGATGATATAAGTGTTGGAAACTTCATCATACCCTGCACCAGAATAAATACCAAGCTTGAGGCCCTTCCCATGTACATAATCAGCAAGAGCTTTGATTCCGGACGGAAATGTTTTTGGGTTGGGGACAAGTTGACCCTGTAAAATCATAGAAGACGGCAGGAATATATATGCAACTATCAGCAAATTCCCAAATTCACCAGTTCTGTGATACTAACAACTAGTATTAGAGTGGTTCTGGAGCCTGTTTATGAGTGTTTTTTGTGTTTTTTTTCCTTTTATAGTTGACTGGAATTGCAGAGTACCAGCATGGCTGAAGTAAAAATGAAAAGAAACAAAAAGAAATAGTTTAGTTTACTTTTGAGTCTCGTTTTCGAGTGGACCAGCAATCATCTGCATTTTGATGAAACAGATTTTTTAGTTATAAATAGCAACATCGCACAAACTTGAGGTATATACTCAAAAGCTCTCATGACGAATACCTATATTGACATATTCGTAACCCAGATCCGACAAGCCAGTTGAAACAAGTGCATCAGCTGTCAAAACAATGTTGATAATTAGCAGTCTAAATGGACTTTATGTTCACGGACAAACAGATCATTGTCCTCTGGATAATCCACACCGAGTTCCAAACCACAGGGAACCAAATTCACTGGCAAGTTATATACGCGGAAAATAGAGAAACTTGTATAACAATAAATGTTTTCCCAAAATAAACAAAAAATAAGTAGAAAGAATTTCCTTTTCCGACTATACACTTCGCAAGCTTGATCCCAATTATGAGCCAGTAAACCACCTTTGGCTATTAATGCAAATTTCTTTCATGAAATAAAAGAATTCTAAAAAACACCCCGAAGTTGATCTTCTTAAAAAAGGAATATCATTGATTTTGATGCAACCACAAAATGATGACAAGAAAAGAAATGCAAAAGACGGGGACTTGAAACCGACAAACCTGTTTCTTTGATTACAGTCTCATCGATATTGCAGGCGAAGAAGTTCCAGCTACTCCATCTGCAATATATCAGTTAAAGTATGATTGCATGTTCTTTCCAGAAGTACCACTAAGATCTGAAGATAAAGTAAAATAAATAATGAAAGTAAAGAAAAAAAAAAGTAAGTGGGGAAGAGGAAGAGAGAGACCCCATCTGAGGAGTTTGAGCCAAACCGTTGTTAAGCTGACAAATCCCATATTTGGAAGTGTCATAAAGTTCAGTGAAAGACTTGCTGTATCCAAAATTGCCGACGGATTGCTGTAGAACGGGCCTTCTTGCCACCACTTCCCCTGCACTCACACTATTGTTCACCCACAGACATACACAAACAATCCAAACATAGACGCAGCTAAAACGAGTAGTCCCCGTCATCTTCAACAGACGGAGAACAGATTGGAGCAAAGACAGAGTCTTCGACACAAACAGGAACCTTAACTTTAGTTGTACATGCAAAGAACAGAATACGGAGTCGTACGACATTAAAGAGCTGGGTCGAGGTGTTCAGCGCCAGTCAATGTTTGGAAGCATCGAGACAATACACGAGTCAGCAACCGATAAGCATTCTAAAACACGTAATTGTGCTTGATACAATATCCATTGCAATTTTGGGTTTATCTAATTAATTAATAGGTGAATAAGGCAATTAAGAAACTAGATTCTTTTTCTTTTTTTGTTTGTTTAACAAGGACCGTATTATAAATTAAAAGCATGTGAACATGATTTCCCCTCTCATGAAGGGCTCAACCGCATCAGATCAAATGAGAAAAGCTTTATGGCCCAATCCAGATTTGCAACTTCGTATTGGATTGAAGACGTGTTCGTCCATTAGTTTTACTTGTTTTTTTTAATTATGGTTCAAAATTAATAAAAAGACAAGATGTTTTTTAGATGAATACTTTTCAAAATTAAAAAAAAAACATAAGGAAAATTGGCATCTTTTATCTTAAGTTATAAGGATAATGGTTTTATTAGGAATGCCTCAACAATATTGGGCGCTTAAATTTTTTTAAATTTATTATGCTAGTGTCTCCATCAATTAAATTAGACAAAAGTGTTGACTTAATAATAACATCTTATTATTTATATGGCAATGTATATGTTGACTTAAAAAGATTAAATTCTATATAAGTTTTCGATCCAATGCTTAATTAATTCAAATAAATGGTATTGTTAATGTTCAAACTCGAATTAAATAATTGCTTAATTTATAAGAAGTTTGGGTTTATTTTTATTTTTTTAGTGTACCCTTCGTGATTTTATTTTTTATATTTAATTTTTAGTTATGATTATAGTAATAATTATGTTACTATGGATAAAATACACTAAATAATAGTTAAAATAAATTGATTTAGTATTATTATATTTTTATTTCCAAGGAAGATATGTAAAAAAAATCTTTACTTTAGCATTAAAAATAAAGGAAGAGATGCTAACAAAAAATAAAATAAAAACTAAGGAAATAGGTTTTAAGGCCTGAACAAGATTTATAATTTCTAATTTAATATTAGAAATATTTATTAACTAACATTCCGATATCAATGTTCTAACGATAAGATCCATTCTTTTAGAGATTTGGTTTATTATCAACATTTTCTTAAGAGTATAATTTGAATCAAATTGTTTAATTTAAAACCTAACATTTTCAAAGCGTATAAATAAAACAAGCACCAAATGAATAGAAATATAAATAAAGTTAACTTTTCGTTACTTAAATATCACGTTTCAATAAAAAGTTTTAATGACCCCTTGTATGCAGTTGATGATATCTAGAGAATATAATTTTTTAATTAAACTTTTGAATGAGTAAGGTAATATCTCATCTAGGATGAACTAAGTTAAAGTAAGCTTCACAAATAATTAGATTAGAATCGATATACATTTATCTAAAAGTATATACTAAAAAATTAAAAAAAAATAATTAATGTGCCATTGTTGTAATATTTGGTATTTTCTTAAAAGAAAGTGTACATTCATTAGCATATTTTTTCTTTATCCACCATATATAAAGGTTCACCTCTCTTTTAGCACTTCTACTTATTGTGGATATCACAATTATTTTGTTGAAGAATAAATTTGAACAATTAGTAACTTTTGAAAGCATTTTTTAATTCTTATTTAATTCAAAAAATTGAGGTCGTTGGATGATAATTAACTAAAAGAATTTTGTACTAATTTTACAAACTGCTTTTTTTTTTCATGATATCGTGTGGATGTGGATTTAGATTATCTTTTTTTTAATTGAAAGTGATACAAATGACTTTGCCAAATAAGTTAATGTCTATATGTTAAAATTCTTGAATTTATTAAAGTTGCAGATTATTATCTAAATATTTCAATTGCTTATCAAACACTACAAGAAATAAGCAATTCACCGACGGAAAATACCGTCGGTAAAATATCGATTTCTATCAGTGAAAGTAAATACCAACGAAATTTGGTGCCCGAAACATTCGGTCGGTAAATGTCCCGAAGGTAAAAATACCGACCGAAATAATCCATCTCAATATAGCGACGGAATTTACGACGGAACATTGGTGTCGGTATTTAAACAACAATGGAATCCGCTGGTACGATTCCGTCAGAGAAATTTAGCGACGGTGATTGGTCGGTCGGTGAGGCGAAGGTATATTCAACCACATTTTCCGATGGATATATAATACCGTCGGCAAATGTTGTTTGTACCGACGGAAAATTTTCCGTCGGTAAGTGCGTATAATAATTTTTTTATTTTATTGTTTTGTTGTTATAACAATGTTATATTACATATATACTTTAGTTAT